>ALYI01003606.1:0-42376 GCA_001969225.1 Ceriporiopsis andreanae CBS 279.92 | reverse complement strand
GTGTCGCCGATCGGGCGACGGGGTGGGAGAAGGGCGGGGTAGTCATCATCAAAATCAAACACACATCATATCTGGCGAGGCGAAGTCGTTAGTGAAGGGCACAGCAATGGGGAGAGAGAAAGACGTACGGCGAGTTGCGCCATGGATTATCCCGGTCCGGCATAAAAATCTAGGGATCGTGCGTTAGCGACGAGGCGGGTCAACTGAGGACAGAGACGTACATTCTTGTCTTGTATCGCTAGACGTTCACACAATGTCCGTAGCAGGGCTTAGCTTGTGCCCCCCACCTCCTCCGCCACGGACATAATCCATATTCTTGCCGGGTAAAAATTGAGTTCATGCCTTCATGGGTTGACGTGTTCGTGTTGCTCAGATGGTTCTTACGCACTTGTCGCTGCCATACATGAGCTTGAGCTTGAGCTTGAGGCTTGAACTGCAAAGCGCGGTCAGACCCCGGCCAACACGAACGCAACGCGACTACTCACAAGTTTCCATTATTTTTCGTTGTTCTCCAAATTGGATGCGGCCTGGTGAGAGAGGGTTAGTCGCATCGCCGGCACGCAGGCGACGATGGTGGCGCACCATCATTCCACGTATAAAGAAGCTTGAAGCAGTCGCCGTCCCGAAAGTTGGGCATGCGCGGCGCTGCATCGCTACGGCCATGTCAACTACACGAAGCTATTAGCACCGCCGTTCGAAGCGCAGGTATCAGCGACGTACCTCAACATGACGCGCAGAGGCTTCCCAGGACCTACGAGGTCGCCCTGGTACGTTGATCGGTGTGAAGTATGAGGTGTCTAACGACGCCACGCCAGGAGCGGCGGTGGCAGTCGAGATGCGGCCATTGTATGTATAGTGGCGAGCGACAATTTGCGCTCGAGGCCGACTTCGTGTTTGGGGCGATTGGGCGATTGGGTGATTGGGTGCAGACACGACTGGGACGGGGGGCCCTTTTATGCGTTTTCGCGATTCGGCGGCGTCTATCAGATACCCTGCGCCTTGCCTCTCCAGTCCTCTCCTTCTTCTCGGAAAGCGTGATCCTTCTTCTCGGAAGCTCCCTCCTTCTTCTCGGAAAGCGCAAAAGCACCCGCGGGCCCAGCCATCACCACGCCTTGTGCTCGTCACAAGCGGACGTCCAAAATGAGGATGCCTGGGGTGGCCGGGTTCTGATCATCTTTTCGATGCGTGCGCTAGGACCGTTCGATGCTGTGCGCTAGGGTGTTTTGGGAGCAGCGTGCGTTCGACTGCGTTCGATGCTGTTCGATAGCGGACTACGCGGTCGGCAGGGATTTCGGGTGATGTCGCACGGCATCATGTGGGCTGCACGTGTAGTAAAGCAGCCGAGAGGCATGCCTTGGGAGAACGGTTTGACCGACAGGACTTGGACTCCTGGAGCTGCATGCATTCTACGGGCAGTGGGTGATGATCCCCTCTTGAGTGTGTTTATCGCCGCGAGAGGCATAGCGGTGGGCGATGTGGCAATGGAGGCTTCAGACAGGGACGCCGAGGGGATGCGTGCAGCGGCCCGTGCTTGCCTCCGCGGGATATCGTCGGATCCTCGTGTAGCCCGAGTATCGCTTTCCGTTCGGCCGCTCTGGTCCTAGGATCATGTCCGATGATTAGCAGCACGTCATCACGGATGGTACAAGACGAGAGGCGCACCATTTGGGCTGCACAGCCCGCTACGCGTGAACGGCTCGACCGCGTCCATGGCGGCCATCCGATGGCCGGTACAATTATCTCTCGTATGCTGGGCATGCTATGATTGCAGACTTGCTGCAAGCATGCGCGATCTGAGACGCGTATCCCTCTGTATCCCTTCGCATCGTGTGCCGAGGTCTTGCTATCATGCTTGCTAAACCCTTTCGGGACATTGATTTGAGACGAAAGGGGAAACAACTCAAGAATGACAAATCTCCGGCGTGTATGTTGCGATAAGCATCCCTGGTCGTCTTCGTTGTTCGAAAGAGGCATGCTGTGGGCCTGCGATCGTAACATAGGTAAACACGCTTCCAACGACCTGGGAAGTGATCACCCAAGAGCAGAGATGGGCCCGATGTGGCGTCGGTTCTGCTTTCCGCGTTCCACACCCTGCGGGAGTACTGGTTGCTACATAGTAACGTGGAAGACGTGGCTTGGCGACTCTCAGTGCTGTAGTGTGCCGTTCCCGACGTGATGTTTGAACTACAGCGCGTAGGACAGACAGCGCGGTAGTGGTGGGAGAGCGCATAGCTAGCTCATGCGTGTTCCGAGACTGTCGGCCAAACACGGATACAGAGTTGCCTGGGGAGGAAGAAGCTCAGAGACTAAGATAGTGAAAGCAGATGAGAGATGTAGCTCACAGCAACCCGCCCACCCTCAAGCGCGCGCGACACGTCTTAGGTCATTCAACGCCGCGAAAGAGCGTTGCACTGCGATCAGGTACTTCGTGGTGTCGTGTGATGTCTATACACGAGAAACGTAGTTTTTCAGAATGGCTGTCCGAACAACTGCTGCTTCAAAGGCGTTCAGCCCTAACTCAAACCTCAGAAACGCATTGCGGTCATGTTCAGACATAGAGGCCAATCCGGCTAGATCCTCTCTCCGTTTGATGCCGCTCTCAATGAATGCTGCCGTCATCCATGTCATATTCGGGTTCAGCGCACCGAGAAAGCTTCTGATGGCTTCGGGGTCACTCTGCGAGGCGCACCATCGTCAGGTGTGAGGAAGGAAAGTCCATAAACCTGTGTACAACTCACCTTCGGACGAGCTCCTGTGACGGCTTTAGCGTCGTCGACGGGAACACGAGCAAACTACGAGAAGTTCCGGGTCGGTAGCGAGAACAAGCAGTATAGTATGTAGTCTACGTACCACGGTCGTGCCTTTCGCGACATCCAGCTTGTCAGGTTGCGGCCCAACCGCCGCCCCCGTACATCCCGCTTCTACAGAACGCCTGAACTGAGCCATCTTTCCATAGCTGCGATTTCTATTGCTTAACAACTGCCTCATGATAGCTTCTGCGGGCCATGATCCCTCGTATGAATGCAGAAAAGGGCATTTCTCCGCAACCTGCAGCATATCAGGATCTAAGCCTTCAGGACCGAGTCAGGGTAGCAGACGAACAAGCGTACTTCTTTCATCAATCCTTCTCGGCCGGAAGATGTTTGATGCGTCCAAGTCTTGCTCAGGTCGAACCATTTCATCGATAAGGGAAGTAACGTTTGCTGACGAATCGACGACTGTCAGATACGCCACAGAACAGACCGATGCTGTGCATACCTCTAGCGTTCTGGCTTGATGCGATGCTAAATGCGGGATCCTTGCAGCACTTCGTACGCTTTTCCAGGTCTGGGTCCGTGGAATCCGGTCTGCGGCGAGCTGTCGATGCATCAGCGAACGTATACGTAACGAACGAAAATGGGTCGCAACGCACCGCACCAGCACTTAAACGACGTCCACACCTGTGGATAGCGCTCATATGGTATGAAAGAAATAAAGTCGGAAAGGGTTTATGTGGTGGTCGAACAGCAGCGAGACAAGTTCGCCGGCGACGAAAATGACCGTGAGAATTTCCGGCGTTCAACTCGCGTAACTCGGCGCCACATGCCTTATATTATGATCGTTTTTGGCGAGGATCTTGTCCTGGGATCACTGTAACGGTGAGAGATTGACACTTGTAGCGATTTGCGGAAGTCCCAATCAGTTCGTGGCGAGTTAAGGTGCAATTCCCTAGGACCTACGTCATTCGTGATGTCTTCGGTCAGACTTGAGCAAGAGCATGCGGTCGATTGCAATCGGGGACGACCAAGGACGATCAACTAACAGCTTGATGTCACGTCTCTGGACGGTTATGAGCGTCCTGCAAGTCTGAACCGTCGCGTGAATCCATTGTTCGTAAGGAAAACAGGTATGACATGCCTTCTAGATACCGATCCCCTGGGCTGTCTTACCATTGAGTGACCGTCATTCTCATCCTTCATCGTATTCTTCAATCTACGTCTGGCACGTAGCTTATTTCGTCTCCCACCAGGTCTAGGAATAGGTAGAGAATGTATTGCATTTCTGTTTATAAAGACCGTAGCGATCATATACAAATGTATTACAACAAGTAGAGCCACGAACTGCGATGTCTGGCGAGCATAAACCATGACAGACTCCACCCGCAGGAGTCCGCACTTCTCAGTCACCCGACTGAAGCGTTGATTAGACGATCAGAAGTTGTTTGCTTTTGGCGCGACAACAGAACCGATGCAGGGTGGATGCGTTAAGCACTGCTCGGGCAGAATGGCGCCTGGAACGGGGGAACGGACAGAGGGCGAAGCGAAGAAGAAAAGGGGACGATCCTGCGACAAAACATCGACGTGATTCCAGCTCACCGCACGTTGTAAGGCTTGGAGCCTGGAGAGGTGGAAAAGTGCAAACAGAGATGAGGGTTGATATTTCTTGAGCCAAGCGACATGAAGTCGATGAGGGCGGACGAGGGGACTTTTCGACGCCGTCGCGCAAATTTATGCGTCGGAGATAGACCAAACACAAGCAAATACGACGCGTATTACGTAACACAACGCTCATTTAGCGCTCATGCTGCGCGGCTCGCGCTCAATATTATTCAATCGCTGTCTGATTGAGAGCCTGAAAGGATTCTCACGCGCCGTTATTAGGGTAGAGTGAGTGTGCGCACATTATCTTAATTTTGCTGACGTCCTGAGTAACAGGCATGCGGTGTCGTCAGATCAACGTCAGATCCAAGCGCTCTGCCGCTGACCTTCGTACACCGACCGCAAGCAACGCGGCCGTGAGTGTGGTCCACGAAAGAACACTAGAGACAGTGCGAGATTTGCGATTTATTCAGCGGCGTATGGTTCAGGATCTCCTAGCCCGCTCCCCTCCAATTTGTAGACAGCACGACGCGTAATTACGTAACAAATCATGGCCAGGCTGTGGCAAGCGCTTCTTTACTTCACTTCTCCCAACTTCGACCCTCGACCATCCCTTGCACTATCCTCGTTCCTGTGCTCACTCCTACTCACAGTCCAATGCACTAAGATTCCACTATACTAATACACAGATGTCTTACAGGCAAACGTTTCACGACCTCCTAGAGCGCCTGCAGAGTACCAAGATCAGGGAGCGACACGATGCGTTGGTGGAACTCCGAGCCAAAATTCAAGAGGGCCGCGTCATCGAACGTCTCAGCGAGAAGGGCGGAAGTGCTGCTGTGCTGCCAGCTTTTACCGCTGTCTTTGACGCGTTTGACGTCGAGAAGACGGCTTGTACGAAGAAAGGAACGATGAATTCCGGGACGGTCGGTCCTGCTGCTCAGGCTTTCAAGAGAATGGGCGAAATTTCATGTCTCGTGCGAGAGATGGTTGAGTCAGGGGTTAAGGGGATGAGTAGGATGGTGATGAAGGAGGTGTTGGATCATCTCTTCTCGCAGCTTCGCTATCATGGCGAACTCGTCGACGGTGTGTCTCTGAACTATATAAAGGCACTTATCGCCCTTTTTAGCTGGCAGCCACATCAGCAACGTCTTGAAGTTGATCAGTGGCTCAAGCTCGTTGATCTATGTTTCAACGTCATCCTCGGAGACCCCCTGAAGACGAAATTAGAGGACAAGGGGGCCATGCAGAAGGAGAGCGTAGAACAAGATTCTGACGTCCAGAGCTCTGACTCCGACGATGCTATCCGTGTCGACGATCCATCGCCCTTGGGAAAGAAGCGGCGTGCGCCATCTAGCCACAAGACCGTGAAGTCACAATCTGTCCGGCCTTCTCCGTCGTGGCAGAGCGCAGATCCAGCACCACTGTCCTACGAACAGACAGAGTTGGCGGTGTTACTTCGCGTCCTCCTCACCGCATCGTCAGCACCCTTCTTCATGCCGGACTACGAGTTTATCCCTGCCGCGGTCCTCGACAGGCTACAGCGTATGATCGCCATGTATTCCACCAATAGCACGCTGCAGCTAGACTGCTTGACAGCGCTGCACGCCACACTTTCCCAGCTTGCGTTAAACAGACGTGACCTGGTCGTCAGCTTCGCACGCAAGACATGGCTAGATCTTGTTCGTATGTGGGGGACAAGGGACCACAACATTAAGGATCAACTCGTCGTGATTCTGAAGACCCTCTTCCCATACTACACCTACGAGAAGAAGGCCGCCGCCGAAGCTGCAGGCGCGCCATATGCTGATGGTGTCGCCAAACTATGGCATGCGCTCGAGGTTAGCGAAAGTCGGAAAGCTCCAGACGGACTGTCCCTCGAGGCGTTGAGGTTGCAGCTGAAATCGCAGGACGATGCCGAAGAAATCCAGACGGCATTCATTGCAAACACCTTCCAGCATGGTTGGCATTTCGATGCTACGCAAGCTTTGTCCTGGGCCATTTTCGAATTGCAGGCAGATTGCGCGGAAAAGGTACGTGTCGCTCTGACTCATGTTACCTCATCGTCTCAAGCCTCTTCAGCTGTATCTTCTATCAGAGTCCCCGCATTCTGTTAGGAGTCAAAACGACGGAAAGCGAATAAAACTCGAAGACCCAATCTCAGCCTTGCTTCACAATGTCTTGCGGTCTCTGGACTCTAATGTCCGCATATACAACCTTCAAATTCTTCTATTCTTCATCGACAGACACTGGATCGTCCTACACAGCGAGCTACGCTCGACGGTCATCTCCACGCTCCTGCAATTCTTGTCATTTGATGATGCCACCGTGCAGTCGTGGTGTTTCATGTGCTTTGCTGCAATCGCCCATGCGAGCGTCCTCGCAAGCTCTTTACAGACTGCTGCGTCCGTTCCTTCAACGAGCGGCGATGCCAGCTCGTGGGACACCATCTGGGCACACGCCATGCGTCGCTCCAATGTACCTGCGGTATGCAGAGCGGCCTGTCACGCAGCGCACGTCCTCCTTCACCATGCAAAGCCGCTGCTGAGCACGCAGCGCATGCTCGGCGAGATCGAGGTCTTCGCGAAGGACCTCGACGTACAGGGGCCGTCATTCCCGTATGACTCCGTCTGCGCGTTCATGGTTCTGTGCATGCGCGTCGCGAGCCAGGACGTGCGCCTATATCGGATGGCAATCGAGGACAAGGCGTTGACCTGGGTCTCGGACGCCTGGCGGCAGAGCTCCATGGCATGGGCACGCATGCCGCTACACACTGTGCAGGATGTCTTGAGCCTCTTTCAGACGATTTGCGGGTCCCGCACCAACACGCATCTTCTGTGCGAGCTGGCTCTTCCTGATACTGTGATCGCGGATACTGTTATCGAAGAGCACGCCACTGCAGTTATCCGTGACTTCCTTTTGCGAGCCCGTCTACCCCCATTCACCAAGCCGGCGAGCCGTGAATACAACCAGGCAGACGAATCCACAAGTTCTCGCGACGCCTTCGACAGTCTCGCAGAGCCGCATCCCAGGGAGCGGAGAATTTCAGCCTATTTCCAAAGGACTTTGGATCAGGTCTTGGCAAACTGGACAGCACCGAAAGACACCTTCGGAAAAGTCACCGTTGAAATGATGCGGACCACACTGGACCTCGCGATAATCGCTCTCGCCTTTGAAGGAACGCTCTTCGTCAACGGGACGCACATGAATAGACGTGTCATTCAGTCTGCGTGCAAGATCGTCGCTCTCGTGACGCCACAAATTCTAGAGCGCCGGTGGACAGTCACGGACCACTGCCATATCTTTTCTGCATTCGAGCCTCTCGTTCTTGGCGAACCACGCGAGCACGCCTTTCCTCCATGGGAGACGCTACTGCCGCCAGGGGAGGATAGCGGTATCCGGGCGGACCTTTTGCTCACGCTTAGCAAAAGTAAGCAAATGCATAGGCAGAGCGCAACGGTTTCCCGGCGAGATTTGCAGCGCGCCATCCTATCAAGTTCTGATGTGAGTGTACATAACTGGACTTGTCGTGCTGCCACTCAAGGGCGTTGACGTGACCAGGTGCAAGACGTAGTCGCCAAGATTCTAGATATCATGCGGAATTATTTACGACAGCTGACCGACCAATACTCGGAACGGTCTAATCGACGTGATGATTTTGGAGGCATCCGAATAACTCAGGATCCCAACAGAGCGCCAAGAACGCGGCAAGACGGCTCGCTATCCTGTTCCGACGTCGTATCTCGCACTGTCGAGATATGTATCTCGTCCCTTGCGGTTTTGCCAGCCCTCCAAGCATCTGGCGAGCCCACCCGCGACAAGGAACTCCTGGACATTTTGCTCGGTGCCTCGGACGAAGCATATCTTATCCTCGCACCCAGTTACATCAGCAACGTCGGCCGACGAACTCTGAGCGCGAACCCGTCCGCCTTGCAGTCCATCGCAGACTGTTTTGCCCGTGTTCTCACACAATACACATATACACGATCTCCAACGGTGCAAATCCTCATGTTACATTACTTGCGGTCGACTATGCCCATTTGGATACCAGAGGCAGTCGAAGGGACCGACTTTGGTGTCGGTAGCCAAAAGCTGTGCGACTGGGTGGTGCGCGCTGGGAATGGGAATAAGATGTTGTCATGGCGAGTCCGAGATAGTTTCGTGCGGTTCCTCAACGATTATGTTGCCGCAGACCCAGAACAAGCCTCCTGGTCTGAAGCCGATCGGGACGAAGTACAACTCCCGTCAAAGATTTTACCCATTTTGGGCGGAGACTCTGACATACGAGTTCGGTTTCGCGCTGCAGTGGCGAACGCCCGCCTGCTTCATTATGCGCCTCAATTGAAGATGGAGGTGGATGCGCTGTATACATCGATCCGCGACAACCTGTGTCATTCGCTCGAAGAGTAAGCTCTAGATACCTCATGGGTTGCAACGACTAATCAATTTTCAGCGATGAATCTATGTTGACCAGGTTACTGTGCTTGGGTAACACGATCATCGTTAATTCCGCTGTGAGGCGCGGGCCCTATTGGCACCTTCTGGAAACTTGCCTGTACATTCAACGCTACACCGCCCATATTGAGACAGTCTTGGTCGGAGTAGCGGCTAGGCTCGGATTGCCCAGTTTCTCGGCCCTCTTCGATGCGTACGCCAGCCAAATCGCATGGTCTGTACGTCAGGTGAAGAAGGATTTCATGAGGTTTCCTCCGCACCTTTTAGGCTACGATGAACGCAAACAATGTGCCGAGGCGGCGTTTCGGCCATTCACACCCTTAAATTTACTCGCGCGCGGTGCATCACCCGAAGATGTTGCCCACGGCCAGAAGTTGTTTGAACGTCACTGCGGACTCGTCGGGCGGAGCGTCGAAGAAGGCTTGCGAGAATGTTTCGCGGACGTCGTCGCCTTGCAAATCGTTTTCTTCATGGAAGACAATAAACAAGCCGACGAAGAAGACCTCCAGGTACTCAGCCGGCTTATACAAGAAAGGGCTAGCCAGATAGGCATCGCGCCGAGAGGTCTGAAGAAGTATCTTCATAGCGAAGCCGATGGAATTGTCGTGTCGATGATACGAACCCTTGCCGATCAGGATATCACTCCCACAGGATCTATAGTGTCTGCTCTCAATGAGTGGGCCTCGATTGCCGCAAGAGAGTTCATCGCTTTGACGGCTCTTCGGGCGCAGTACGACCCCCGAGTTCATGTACCCAACGTTCCGCTGGCACCCGCAGTGACAATCCTCAGGGCGCTTGACTGGTTTTTCGACTTCGTGGAAAAGCCTGCCGATTCTGCGCTTACGTACCACATCCTGCACCGTCTTTTCGCAGAGCTATCTCGAACGCACGCCGTGAACGAGCAGATTAGGCTGCTGAACGTCATCTGCTTATGGACTGCCTGCCATCATGACCACTTCACTACCAACGGCGATAACGATACACCACTTCGTACACTTTCGCGGGGTGCCGCCAATGTCATGTCTCAAATCGACCTGACGCGAGGTGCACAGTCCCTCCTCCACTGGGTTTTTTCGCGGATCAACAAGGACATAGGCCTCACAGAGCTTCTCATACGTGTTGCATGTGCAGCGCAAGATCTATCCTTGCATACCGCCGACGACTTTGCGCAGGTCGGCCTTGAAGTGCTGGCTTGGATAGAGACTGAGGCACTTAGCCTCACGAAGTCGACGCGGTTGATCGGTCCAGTCCAACAAGCTCTCGCCGCTTGGCCGCGCGACTTCCCGGAGTCTTTGCGAAGAGTCGCTCAGGATCCTACGGAAGACGAGCTATCCAGGGTCCTTGCCGATGGGCGGATCTCATCGAATAAATTTCGATTGGTCAGGCAAATTCTCCAGCTTACGCGCGACGGCCTCTATGATGAAACGCAGTTCACGAAGACGGACTTCTGGAAGTTGAAGGAATGCATACCGCCAGACCAGCAGCTATCCGGCGATGATATCGATGGCTTTACACAGCTACTCCTCCTTTGCGGTGGGTCAATCGATGGGCTCGTGAGCGACTATAAACCGGTTCAAACAGCTCTCGAGGCTCACTGCGAGGCGGAAACAAAAGCCGCTCAGTACACGATGGCGCCACAGAGAGCTATCATGACATCCCTTCTCTCGACTCTTGATGGTCCTAGTGCGGAGCAAGTTTACCTTCGTTTCATTACCCTTCGTGCTATCCTCGGCGCTTCCACTAAATGGCCGGGAGGGGATGATCCCTGGCCGCCACAGCAAGAGGCCCAGCTGAAGCTCCTGCATAAGTACGCGCATCCTCCACCCCCAAGACCACCCGTAGACATCCACGAATCTTTCGTTTGGGAAGAACACACCGCTTTCGCGGAAGACTACCCTACGTGGATACGGCACGTGGCTACAGCATTGAGTGACCATCTCTCTGCCGGCGACCGTTTCTATTCGCCACTCGCCCACATCTTGCGAGTGGATTCCGACTACGCCGCAGAAATCTTTCCTATTCTAGTTCATGCTACGTTAAGGCGGGAGCGAGAAGAGAGACGTGACCGCCACGTTCAAGCTCATGCATCGTATTTCGGAACATTGTCCGTCTACTTCGCGAGCGTACTCTCATCGGACCAAGCACCTACAGCGAGTCGCCGTGCGATTATCAATGCGGTTCTCCATCTTCGGCGTTTCAACCCTTTCAAGGACTCCAAGGCCGACCCCTTAGGTCACGAGAAATGGTTGCGAATCGATTACATTCTTCTGGCTAGGAACGCTATACTCTGTGGCGCGTATACGACTGCACTGTTGTTTGTGGAGTTAGCCGCGGAATATCCAGGCGAACACCAAGATCAGCCCACCGTTGAGCAAATTCTCTATGATATCTATAACCATATCGACGAGCCCGACGGGTTTTACGGCATTCAAACTCAAGATTTGCATCAGTTTCTGATCAGATCGCTCCACCATGAGAATCAATGGGAGAAAGCGTTCCAGTTTCACGGAGCAGCTTTGGAGACGCTTCCAGCTCAACGGCTCGATGTACAGGGTTTAACGCAGGCCCTACATTCCTTTGGCTTCGATCGTCTCGCAATGAGCACGATTCAATCCGCATCCGACATGGATTCCTCATCCAGTTCCGGCTCCATGACTTACCAGCTGGCATGGCGGACCGAAAACTGGGACCTTCCGGAACAGAGCAGAGCTCAAAGCGAAAATGCCTCGTTGTACCGCGCCCTCCGAGCCATAAATCGCGAGCGCAACCCTGTGCGGGTGGACAGTATTGTACGACGCTCCCTCGCCGACGAAATGCAAGCGTTGCGCATGTTGGGAAACGAGGATCTCTTAGAAATGCGCACAATCAATCAAAATCTGATGTGCCTTCAGCAAGTTCGACTGTGGCGAAGCACAAATATACAGGGGGGCTTGCGAGCAAAAAACCTTCGTAGCGCATATTTTGATGCGTTTGGGACTGTCTCAGCCGATCTTGAGTAATTCTTTATCTTTTAAACATAGAGCATGACTAATGGCGGCTACAGATTTTCCGATCTGGAAGCGGTTGTTGCGACGCAGACTGCGCTTCTCAGATCTGCGCGTCGCCAGGAGCAGCGAGAACAGATGGGTGATATGGTCTCGCCTTTCACGAAGGAATTAGTAGAGCTGGAGACCCAATGTCTACTTCGCCTCTCCGACGCGGCTCGAAAGGCGAGAAAGGGACAGATTGCACTGAACGCGATCACTCAAGCACAGCGACTCTCAGGGATGAGTACGTCCTTTGACGTCTCTCGGGAGTTCGCCAGCGTTCTCTGGATGCTGGGAGAGTCGACTCTCGCGATGCAATTCCTTCAGCGCCAACTATCTTCTCCTGGAGGTGCTATTCGAGATACGATGAAGAACGCTCTGATGTATGCTTTACTGGTACGTTGTGACATCTACTTCTCGCGTGCGCGCGCTCACGCGCACATAGGGGACTTGGGCATCTGAAGCTTGCTCAGAAAAGCCGGCTCAGATCACATCGAATTACTTTGACCCTGCTGCGAAGCTGGTTCAAACGTTGGAAAGCACTGCCACCGCAGACCCTGCCGAACTTGCATCTGTCTATCACGACTACGCCATTTTCGTCGAGAGACAATATCATACCTTAGTCAAGGCACCAGATGCGCTTCGGCTGAAAGTACTCGTAGATCGCAAGAGGCAGGAGGTCAAGAATTTCAAACATCAGCTCGCCAGAACTCCCGAAGCCGATCGCTATGACATTCAACATGAATTAGACCGGTCTAAACAGATATTGGCAGAAGACAATACACAGTATGAAGCGTACTGCGAAACGCGCGATGAATTCCTTGAGCGGGCTGTCGAGATGCATTCTCGGTCCTTGGCGATCTCGGACCGCTTCGATGATGCCTCCGCCATCCGTCTATGTTCCCTGTGGTTTGCAAACTTCGACTACGAGGCGAGGGACTTCCAGGTCAAAGTTACCCAGGCCTTGGAAGCAGTCCCATCGCGCAAGTTTGTCTTCCTCACCCATCAGCTTTGCGCCCGCTTGTCGACGGCCCGCAACGAGAAGCCTAGCGCTGAAGATGAAGCCGCCAATGCATACCAGCTCGTTCTTCGGATGTGTCGAGATCACCCGTTCCATTGTTTGTATTCGGTATTCTGCCTGCAAGCCGATCAAGGCAGTACGCGCTCGCGGCAGTCGCCTGCTCTTGATACGCAAAATGCTCGAGCACACGCGGCAACCTCCATATTAAATAAACTCCGTGACGAAGACCCGCGAGTGGGCAGTGTGGAACAAGCATGTGTTGCCTTCCTCCAATGGGCGCGATATCCTATCAGAGGTACCAGTATGGCACAGATCTCTGGCCAGCAAGATGTACCAGATCGAAATCGTCTTCTCATCACCAGGATTCGAGACCTCAAGATCCCGGTGCTAACGGCTCATACATCCCTAGATCCTAGTTGCCGTTACGATAACTGCGTGTGGATTCAACGCTACGCGTCGAAGTTCGAGTTGGCGGGAGGTGTCAATCTGCCGAAGATTATTGCGTGTATCGGTAGCGATGATGTGAAGTACAAACAGCTGGTGAGTGTGTCAAGTCATTGTCCCTCGTCACAGACTTACATGTGATTGTTAGTTCAAGGGCGAAGGGAAAGATGATCTCAGACAGGATGCGGTCATGGAACAGGTTTTCGAGCTTGTCAATGTCGTCCTTGCTCAAGACCATGCGACCTTGCGGCGAAATCTACATCTCAAAACGTACACAGTGACGCCGCTAGCGTCCCAAGCCGGCGTACTAGAATTCGTGGGGAACACTACGCCACTCCAAGCTTGGGTTCCGGACGCTCATCTGAGGTATGACAATTCTCTTCCATACAGAGCCTTACATTGATTATGTTTAGATATGCACCTCCTCCGGGAGGAAAGCTTGATACGACGTCAAAAGTGTGGAAACTTATGGAGGTTGCTCGGACACAGAGCGCTATCAAACAATGCGAGATATTCCAAGAGATCTGCAAAAATTGGAAGCCCGTCATGCGGCATTATTTCACGGAAAGGCACAAGACGCCAATGGCCTGGTTCCGAATGCGGCTGAACTACGCTCGCAGCGTGGCGACAACCTCCATTGTCGGTTACGTATTAGGATTGGGCGATCGTCACTTGTCCAACATCCTCATTCACAATCAGAGCGGCGAGGTTATCCACATCGACCTCGGAATAGCTTTTGAACAGGTGCGTCAGATCTTGCAGTCGCATCTTCTCTACTGATTAGCAATCACAGGGCAAACTTCTAAAGGTTCCAGAGCGTGTGCCTTTCCGTCTAACCAGAGATATGGTCGACGGCTTGGGAACATGCGGGACTCGCGGCGTCTTCCAACGCTGCGCAGAAGAGACGCTCCGCGTTCTCAGAGATGGCTCGGAGGTCATTTTGACAGTCTTGGAGGTTTTCAAACACGATCCGCTCCATTCGTGGTAAGTCTCGTCTTGATCTCGTAGACCAACATTTGACAGGATTTTGCAGGACGGCGAGCGAGCTCAAAATGAAGCAGGTGCAGTCGGCAGTATCAGACGAGCGCAGCAACCTTCGAACCGAAGCAATACGCTTTGTGGCTGGTCTTGACATGTCCGCTGGTATGGCGGACGAAGCGGCAGATCGCGCCCTGTCGACCGTCGTTCGAAAGCTCGACAAAGGCCTCAGTGTGCAGTTTACCGTAAACGAGCTTATCGCTGAAGCCACCGACTTGAACAACCTGGCACTGATGTATCAGGGTAAGCATGATCTACTTCAACGATTATAGTATCTCACGCATTCTCCAAACTCAGGGTGGTCACCATGGGATTGAACGAAGCTGAACACCACCTTCTCCCATCCACTGACTGTCGACCATGGCAGCACAGTAGAGTAACATACCCGTGCATCCTACCGTACCCTATACCTGATAGTAGTTCTTTTTCTTACGACCATCGATCTTTGCGTACATCACACGCCTCCCACGGAAGTGTCTGTCCAGAAGTTGCTCAACCCAGGGCGCGGTGTCGTACAAGACACGACTCCCTGGACCCTACGCGAAACAGCAGAGACGGAGGTGGATAACTGGTGTAGTGATGGTATGACCGACGAATCTACAGAGGGTGTAACTTCTTACGTAGGACAACATGTTGAGGTGCAAGTGAACGAATATGGGTACTGTATATGTATATGGATGCAAAACCATGAACGCCAGACATGATAGAGCACAACGAGAGGTCAGAGATCCAAAGGACGCGGATTAAGATGAGACATGATAACAAGACGAAGGTGAGTTCGGTGCGCGAAGCAGATGGACATGAAGGGAAGTGATGGAGAAGAGACATTTATTTCGACTTGGCGATTTCCCGTGCCGCCTTGATGAGCGGCGCGAGCGTCCGCAGAGGCTCGGACAACTTGAAGAATGGATGCTGTCGACAGAACATGCTGAGCAGGAGAGCTGACAGATACTGTCTACACCACGTACCTGAAGTAGTTCAGACGCTGTGGGCCGTTTCTCGGCGTCCACCTCTAGCGTCTTCGCCAGGTAATCCCTGAACGTCGGAGATAGCGCCTCGGGGTTGGCGATTGTGGGCGTGCCGTTCGTCGCAATGAGGTACAGTGCCTTGAGGGGATTTTGATTGAGATATGGTGGCTCGCCCTCAATCATCTCTGTAACAGGAGAAGGTCAGAAACATTGAATTTTGAGAAGAGTTGCGACCCACCGATAGCCATGATGCCCAGACTCCAGATATCCACCTTCGGCCCGTACTCCTTGCGCGTAACAACTTCAGGTGCCATCCAGTATGGCGTACCGACCATCGTTGTACGCTTGGAATTGCCATCTGAGATCTGCGCACAGAAACCGAAGTCCGCTGCAAAGTCACTTCAGTGACGCAATCACATGCTCAGTCGAGGGAGGCAACATACTGAGCTTGATGTCGCCGTTCATGCTCAACAGCACGTTATCACTCTTGATATCTCGATGAATAACGCCGTGTCGGTGCAGGTGCTCGAGACCCTGCGCGGTTTCTCGCGAGACCGCCGCGATCTGACCCTCCGACATGAGGTTGGCGGTGACGACGTCTGTCAAAGAGCCTCCCTCCATGTATTCCATCACTACCCACAACTCGTTCTTATACAAGAACGAGTCGATGTAGTTCACGATGTTCGGATGCCGTGATGCCCGCATGACGAGGATCTCGTTGATAATGAGGTCCTTCTTGGGCTGTTTCTCGAGGTCCATTTGCTTGATGGCAACGGACAGATTTGTCCCGACCTGGTATGCAGTGTAGACACCTCCAGAGGCGCTATGGAACGCGTCAACGGCCGAGTCCAAAAGGAGCACTGCGAGAAACATACCCAGCACCAATCTTTACCAGACTGCGGTAAAGCTTCGTGGGATCCGCATCTGTGCAGATCTGCTTCAGTCGGTTCACAATATCTGCCTCCTTGTCCTTGTCGCCCTTCTTCTCCCTCCTTCGTGGTGTGGCGCCGCCTGTGGTAGCAACCTTCTGCAGACTCTGCGTCGCGGCGCTGGGCTGCGGAGGCGACCGCTCGCGACCAGCGGCGCCCGCATTCGGCGAGATCTTGTTTGGCAAGTCGCTTGGCGTCGGGCCGGGTGTCGATCTGGTCGCTTTCGGCGTAGAATGCACCTGCGGCGGCGAGCCAGACGGCCCGTGTTGTGAGACGTGCGGATGGGGATGCGCGTGGGGCGGTGCGTGTCCTGGTCCTGGTGAGCGCCTGTCACGTGTGGTGTTGGCGCGTGTAAGCTGGTCGACGTTCTTCGTGGGCTTGCTCGCCGGCAGTCGCTGCGACGTCGAGCGGTCCAGCGCTGGCGTGAGAGCTGTCGGCGGCGCGGGCGCCGGACGGTATGTGGACGGTGAGGGGGCCGCTACCTGCGAGCCGGACGGCCGCTTCGGTGGCGGAGGCGCAGACCGCTGGCAGTTGTCTTAACCATATGGACGGAGATGAAAGCGACTTTGCACTCACCGGATTCGAGAACCCATCGTCCACGTATCCTCGAGATGACTGCGATGGGGGCTGGGGCGCGGATATCGCGCCCATCTTGTCCCATACAGACCCCTCGGCCCTTCCCTCCTGATAGAATTTCACAATCTCCATCACCGCCTGCGGGTTCTTCTCCTGCTCCAACTTTGAAATCCCACTCTCCTGCAGGAGCTGCTGCCACTCCTTTGGCAATCCCGTGAACTCTCCCGTAGAAGTATTGAAGCCTACGTGCGTGAGATGTACCGGGTCGTACGGCGTGCTGATTTCGAGTCGCTTGGAACTGCTCAGCAGATCCGACATGAAATTGAACATGCCCTTCTTCGACTTGGTCGCGGTTGTCCCGCTACGCGAGCGTAAGCCAGCGGCGATGCTCGCTGGCGTGTCGGCGGGAATGGGTGGCAGCGGCGGCAACATTTGAGAGTTGGCCTCTGGAGAATCGTCGTAGGACGCGCCAACATCCTGGTATGGCACAGGATCTGAGAGACGGCGAGCCACCGTCTGGTTGGAAAAGAGTTCGTTGAGGTTCGCGGTGTTGGCGCGCGAGGGACGTGGTGGAGGAGCGGTACCTGCCGCCATGTTATTGCCGTTGCTGTTGGCTGCAAAGGGATCGCTGTCGATGTTGCTCTTTGGCGTGCTCAGTTTTCTGGCAGGCGGTGGTTTGTGCAAAGAATTTCTCACTCGAGTCGGTGACACGGGCGGAGGAGGTGCCTGTCTGGACGGGACGAAAGATTCGTGTTGTGTCGCTTCGATCGCGGCTGCGTTGAGGTTTGCCTGGGCCAAAAGGTCGTTATACTCCTGTATGGACTCCCTCGACGGTCGGTGGTATTCGACGGTGATTTTAGAGTGGCGGGGGTTGGAGGGGGGTTGGAAAGATCTCTGGTTGACTGCGCTCTGCGACGACGACATGGCGAGGAACTGGAAAAACTTGTGAACGTTACTTGACGATGCTAAGCGGTGCTTCGCGGTGGGCTCTGGTAGGATGCGCTTGCCGAAAGGACGGCCAGATCGCTACGTTTGCCTCGAGGTTGTCGGGTGAAACAAAGGCGGCACGTTCCCGTTGGCAACGATCTCAATCGTGATGTAGATGCTGCGAGTACGAGGACGAGAGACGCAGGTGGTTTTCGAGGAAAAGTGGACGAAAGCTGGGACCAGGAACAAGACGGAGGTCGTCGTCGTCGTTGTCGTCGAGAGAGCCTGGAACGACGGCCACTGCTAAGTGCTGTAGCTAAACGGCCACTCGAAAGGCTATCGATCTTATGTAAGCCGGGAAGATCTATTCCTCAGTAATTAAAATCCCCATTTCCGGCCCTGCAATTTAATTTTCCAGAAAACATGATGGCATCCTCGACTCTCTTGTTCCTGAGCAGGACAGGTAAAATCGATACGGTTGTGTTTTTGACGTGTTTTGAATAGTACTGAACGCCACCAGACCTCTTTGAACCCAACTAGACGCCCAGAATCCTCTTCGTCTTGACTACATCTCGCTGCGCTATCCTTCTTTACACGAGACCGCGCACAGACGGTGCAGCGTGCCTCGCGTTGCTGGGCTCCGCCACAAGACACCCTGGAACCACTCGGCCTGACCCAAGCTATATCTGAATCACCCTCCAAGCGCAACGTGGTGCCGGCATCGTCCCGTGCCATCACAACGCGATGCTACGGTGTCTATCTTACACACATCTGGGCTGTATTGACGACACCTGAACACTGCGAAGCCTTCTCAGCTGCGCGTTCGTGCGAGGATCTTCCCGGCTAATGAGCCTATGACACGCTCAGAATGTCGTGTCCCAATAATATGTCAGGCGGCGGACAGCGTGCCGTGAGTCGTCCCCTTGAAGTTTATCTCGTGGCATTTGCGTGGCATGCTGAATCTACTTTCCGAATCCGAGCCTTCAGGGCACGGGCCAGCAAAGAGCCAAAACCGCACGCAGAGGTTGCCAAAGAGATGCAGAATTAACGGATGTCTAGCTTCTTCAAACTCGTCTATGTAGATACATCCCTCGGTCTAATAGCCGATCAACCGGACGAAATCATGACCTTGTCGTCCACCACGAGGAAGCCTGTAAAATCAAGCAAAACATGTAGAGATGCTGCCGCTTGCCGATAAGTATTGAGATCACGGGAAGTCGTTTATGCAAGTAGGTAAGTCGTTTCTGCAAGCATCCGTACAACGCTGACAGCATCATAGTACGACATGTCTTCGACATGACATCTCGCAATCTTTACTAGCGTCCTTGTTTTCAATCCCGTCTGTCCCGCTGTATTTATTCGGGCCTCGCTCCGCAAACGGGACAGACGAATCGCTTTAGCAAGGGCTAAGAGGCCGAGTGAACGTGTCGTGCGGCTGTCTTGCAGGGTCTCAAAAGCCGAACAAGCGTGAGTCGACGGAGTCGCCGTTGACTCCGATGGCCCCAGTCCACACCTGATGCACTCTGATGGCAGCCCAGGACAGATAGATTCTGGCGAGGAATCTCAACCTTTGCTGTGCGTGTTGAAGGCTCATTCGTCTCGAACCATCATTCAGACCGAGATATGTTGACCTATTCGTCGAGAGGGCTGGTGGCGATGTCCAGTAGACGTTGGACTTGGGCAGCAAGTTGCCTGTGTTTGTGCGTTCACGCCTGTGAGTCTCAGAATGATCATGAACTGTTTGCATCGGCCGTATGACCACCCTATTTTGGTATGTGCACTGTCGGTGAGGGACTGACTCGACCCATGTAACAGAATGGAAGCTCGTATGCGAACGATTCATCTTCAGATGCAACCGATTGGATGCGAATCAACACCAAGGCCACATATATTGAGCGACGTCTCTTGCGCTGGACACGAATCTTTGTCATTGGCTCCCGGCACACCGCACAGCTAGTATGCGACTGTTGGCGCCTCTCCGTTTTTCCTTCCTCTGCTCCGCCGTCGTGGCGCAAAACTTCCTCGTTCCAGATAATTGGCGAGTTGAGTACCATCTCATGATTCCTTGCCCCGTCTACGCTTACACAGCGCTCAGAAACCGAATTCGACGCTGACCAGGAGCACCAGAGAGAGACTTGCACAAGACGTAATAGAAACGTTGGTTCCGTTATTCAACACTTCACAGGGGATGATTACCGGTAAGTTCGCAAAATCCAGGATATAGATACCACTCATCGCGCCAAATCCCAGCCATTGGATATGGCCAGTCTGCCTATCTGTCGGCCGCAATCACACGCACGGACCAGCTCTCAGGCAACCTCACCTACCAGGACCTCGTTGTCAACAGTATGAACAAAGTCTTCGAGCTCGATCCTACCATTGCTACGCCAGTGTGAGTTGCTTAAAATCGTCTACGTTTTGATATTCCTCATCAGCGCCGAAGTGTGAGTAACAGGTCAATGACGTTCCTACTCTGCTCATTTTGGTTCCGCGCTGGTCTAGGGCCACTCGGCTGAACCCCTGTGAGTTTGAAATCTCTCAAATATTCATCTGCTCACCGTCGGGTTCGAAGAGCCTGGGGATTGGCCGCC
Organism: Ceriporiopsis andreanae CBS 279.92; assembly: GCA_001969225.1. Lineage (NCBI taxonomy): Eukaryota > Fungi > Basidiomycota > Agaricomycetes > Polyporales > Meruliaceae > Ceriporiopsis > Ceriporiopsis andreanae. The sequence goes on along the minus strand of ALYI01003606.1, from coordinate 22,043 downwards.
GTAAACGCTTATCTAGTCTACAACGATTCGAAGAGCCTGTCTTATGCGGATGCAATGTGGCATCAATCGCTCCCTTTCCAGATCACACCGGAAGATGCCGCAGAAGGACATTCAACGACACAGAACGCTGATATACAGTCTCTCTGCAACGGCTGTACGCACATATACCTCACATGCCTGACCAGTATCTCAAAACGTCAATGTAGCGTCCACTGTAGGAGGCGTATTTGCAGTGAGTCAAAGTGTCTCGTCTAACATCGTACGTCTCCCATGGTCTCCAGTACCCCAACAGCCCCAATAATACAGATCCACACTTGAGTATTGTGAGTATTGTGGATATTGAAAGCGTTGGGTAAGCGGCGTGCGCTATGGTGATGAATAAGCACTGACCGGAACCCCCTGCAGGGCGTTCTTCGCGTACGTGACGAAACCTTCGCTCAAAGTGACGAACCTCACAACTTTGTTCAACGACCATCTAGGCTGTCGGCTTATCTGTATGAGGCCATCGGTGATAACAAGTATAGCGAGGCTGCAGAGGCGTCCCTCACGTTTATACACGCTCATTTGTACAACGCGAGCTCAGGAATTATCCAAGACTTCATAAGACTGGTAAATTGCGAACCCGGCGACACAGCTCCCTATTCATACGGCCCAGGTTTCACCGTCTGGGGCCTTAGTATCTATACCGCCACGGACGCGACTTGGTCTCCTTTGTGAGTCTTCTTGTAATAAAATACTCCTATTGTTGACACGTATAAACGTTTCTAGCTTAGCTAGTCTCATTTCGAGCGCGATTAGATCTCCGCAGTGGACAAACTCATCTGACGGGGTTGTGTTCGAAGGTACGTGTCTTATCATGCAGTCTCTGCCTCAAGAATTTGACCTTTACGACGCAGGTGCGAGCACCAGCGCAGACGAAGGCAACGATGACCAGCACAAGGGATGGAAAGGTTTATCGCCCATAATTCCATTCTCGACGCCCGCTAAATCATCACAGCTATCTGGATCCGTGGTCTGCATGAAGCTTGGCTGCGCATGGATCACACCTCCGACGCTGCACGCTATATCGAGAGTTATCTTTATGTCCAGGGCAGTATTGTTCCATATATGTGGGGGCCTATACTGATCTAGGGTTGGACCAACAGTATAACGCTCTTCTAGATCTGGCGTCTGTGCCAGTGGCTGTGTCGGGAAGGAATATGTACTCTACGAGCTGGGAAGGCCCGCCACCGACGCAGCTAGTGGCGTGGGGGCAGCTGACCGCGCTGGATGTCCTGAATTCTGCATTTGCAATGACGTCTGAGTCGCCTATCAAGTGAGTTGCACATCGAGGTATTCAGTGCTGGGATTGTGAGCACCGACATCTACGCTTTCTTTCTCAGCCCCCTCTCATTGCCGCCGGACTCGACTGCTCCTCCGAGCGCCCCATTCACTACCAGTGCTTCTGGAACGCGATCTACCAACACAACGACCATTGCTCCTGGAACGCGATCTACCAACACAGCGATCATTGCTGGAGCAACAGTCGCTGGCGTTGTAACGCTGGCTGGCACAGTCTGTCTGTCCATCTGGTTATGGCGGCGACGACGACGACAGTACGCTCAATACGCGGAGGCAAGTGCCCACCTCAGCTCGACCTCTCTTTCCGTCTTTGCGGTGCACCCTTTCCCGGGTTCTGTGTTGCCTTCACAACCAAACATGTCAGTCATTCTTGATGTGCGCCATTGATCTCACCACGAATACTTACTTGTTCACCAGATCCAGTACAGAGAAATGCTCTTCAGATCCCGCCGGCAGAGATACCTCTACTCCGCTCCCCGGGCCACCCGCTGTCATTGAGGGCACAGAACGCGATCTGTATGCCTCACTTGCCTCAGAAATCTCTGAAAGTGCATCGAGTGCAGGTCCAAGGCAAGCACCGCCCCAAGACGTTGCGGGGGCAAATCCACTGGAGCAGATCCTGAACTTATTGACCGCGAGAATTTCCGCGGTACAAGAGGCCCCGCCAAGTTATCACGCTTGAGGCTTGCGCTACGAGCCGAAATCCTTGTGCCCGATTCAGATTTTGGTTGTGGGGGAAGGGGGAAAGGGATATGTATCACTGTACGGCGGCCTCAAAGACGATTACACCAATATCGATAGACTACATGCAAAGAATTGCTGGGAACCGCTACCTACATTTTACAACCGACGTCACTAGTCTCGTTCCCAGCCGTTCTGCGCGAAGTGTCTTCTGTGCGTTATCCGATAGTGCGCTCTCGTAGGCTCGATCGAAAAGCGAGATACTCTGCACTCCGCTCACGATTTTTGTCACAAGGAATCACCTTCAACTTCAGATGTGGACATCCGAAGTTCCATTCGCTCCCAATGCCTCAAATTCGGCGTCGTGACTTGTGAGGCGACGCTTTTGCCCGAGGACTGTCTACTAGGATTCTTTTCTTCTGGTACTAACGCCTGCCGCATTATAATGCACCCTGTCGTATTCCGTGTATTGCATACCCAAGCAAGCATAGACTTCGTCGAGAGGTTGAAGAGAAGTATTTCCGGCCCATGCATTTGAGAGTTCGGACTCTTTTTTTTTTTAAACTCAATGCGCCGCAGGCGCGCGACTTTTATATACCGCGTACTGAGAGTTCGGACTCGTCTGCACAACTCACCCGACGCGTCAAATCATATTTAAGGTTTGATGCGAATCTTGCCTTCGAACGTTGCCCAAGTAGTACTGAACTTTCCCCCCGCCGCATTCCTCCATCATGGTTCCTCACTAGCACTAAGCCTGCCGTTGCCACGTATTGGATTTTCAGCTGACCACCATTTACGTAGTTTTCATGCAAACTTAGGTCACTGGGACGAAGTATGGTCTATCTATGTACGTGTCATTGCTTGGCTCGTCTTGTACGTATCACCGTTGAAGTTAACGAGCAGCTAGATCTGGGAAGTTGGCTCAAACGATCCCGCGACCGCTGGATTGGCTTTCGTCGTGGGACAGAGCCAGCTGGCAGAATCCTTCCTGGGCCGCGCTGCTGCTCGGTAGTCTCGGGCGCGTGTAGCGGCTCCGATGTCTCACTCACCCTACGTGTATTAGGATGGGCGACAATCCAAGAACTCGCGGAGTCAGACACGCGCTGTGCGCACGGTGCCACGCCGGACATGCTATCGTCAAGCACCATATGCGTCCGATCATGTATCCATCACCCGCGCCGCGTCAGGGGTGCAAGAGCGCGATATAAGGACGCGAGGGCGGTCGCGCACATTCCCTTCACATTGCAGAACGAAGCACCATGGCCGACGAGTACTCCTACGGAGTTGCTTATACCCCCTCGAATGTTGTCTCTGCCGAAAACGACGTCGCTCACGCGCCTTTCAATCCATCTCTGCTGGAACAGCTTGGCATCCGCTGGATTCGTGTCTTCTGGATGGATTACACCAACGTCCTCCGTTTCCGCGTCGTATCGCGCTCCTTCTTCAAGAAGCTGCTTCGCTCGACGCGCCCTGGCATTCCCATCGCAAAAGTCACCTTTGGAGTGGTGCATCTCATCATGATCGACGGGCTCAGCGGCACAGGCGAATACCTCTATGTGTTCGACACGAGCAGCTTCCGCGTCCTCCCCTACGCACCAGGACACGCCAGCATCATGGGGTTCTTCCAGGAGAAGGTCCCTTCACCATCACTCGGCCTCGCACCTGTCCCACTTTGTCCGCGCGGCATCCTCAAACGCATCGTCACAGAAGCGCAGGAGAAGGCCGGGGTATCGTTCCTGGTCGGATTTGAGTCAGAGTTCATTCTTCTCAGCTCCACCTCACCTATCGTCACAGTGAATAGCGGAGACTATTCCTGCGCGGCGAACTTCCCGGGTGGCGCGATAGAGACCTTAGTGCTCGAGGAGATCGCGGACAATCTCGTCGACGCAGGCATCGAGGTCCAGCAGTATCACGGAGAGGCGGCCCCAGGACAAGTGAGTTTGCTACTTTCGTTCGAGCGTCTACGTGCTGAATCGTCCGCAGTATGAGATGATTACCGGCCCGCTGCCGCCTCTCGAAGCGGCAGATGCTCTCATCAACACGCGGGAGTTGATATACAATGTGGCAAGCAAGCACGGTCTGCGCGCCACCTTCGTACCTAGGTTGCACAAACTCAGTTGTGAGCTTGCTTCATCCTGATCACCCTGAACAGATCTTTCTCACACGGTCGTGCTGCCCCAGGCGGCAGCGCCTCGCATACACACATTTCTGTGCACAACACGCGGACACCTGCTGCCGCACGAAGCGCGGACGCGTCGCGCGCGCCGACGCTCACGTCGACGGAGCGCTCGTTCCTGCAAGGCCTGCTGTCACATGTACCTGCGATATGCGCGCTCACGCTGCCGATCCCCCACTCGTACGACCGCGTTGCGGACGGCATTTGGTCAGGTGGTACGTATGCGGCGTGGGGCACGGACAACCGCGAGACGGCAGTGCGCCTCTCTGGCTCCAAGGGCTCCCACCATTTCGAGGTGCGTTGCGTCGACGCCACCGCGAACCCCTTCCTCGTGCTCTCTGCCATCGTCGCCGCAGGCTTGCAGGGCATCCTCGATGGCGTTCCACTTGCGTCGGGCGATTGCGACAAGCCGGTCGTGCACATGTCTGAGGAAGAGCAGAAGAATATGGGCGTGTATGGAGCCGGCCGTCTGCCCCGTTCGCTGGAAGATGCGCGTCAGAACTTGCTCGCAGACAAAGGATTGTGCGCTGCTTTTGGCGATGAGTTCCTCGCTACTTACATTGAAGTCAACAAGGTTAGTCCCTCATACCTACGCACTATGCTCATACCTAACACATTGAACCAAGCTGCTCGAGAAGTGTCTGAAGCTTGACGACGAAGAATCTACGCTCCAGAAGCTCGTCAATTTTTACTGAGCCAGAATTATCGATACAGATGTGATGTATATTCGCAATCTGGTTTTTCTTTGCACAACTAGCAGACCTGCGTGTCAGGAATTCTGACGTTTTGGGTTATCTGTGCATAGACAGAATTAGAAATGGCTGGCTTTCTGGCCGCTGTTTCTCACCTAGATTCGGCTCTTATTTCTACGAATTCGGCAGCCATGTTGTCAGAATTAAGAGCCGTCAAATTCTGACATCGAGGCGGAACTTCGTTAACGATGGGCGCCTTTCTGTCGGCCCGATTTTGCCTTTCAAGGCGACGCGTCGGGTATTCTCCGAGTCCCTCTCACCTCCACCACCGTGAAGGCTTTGATTACTTCAACGTTCGGCTTCATTATTTTCTGTTAATTTTCTGTTTATCTGGTGCAAATTGTGTGCATTGCTTTCTGCGGGCATCTACACTCGGGGTCCCGAGAATACTCGGTAGGTAATTGCGGCTCACCCCAAAGCGCTCAAAGTTCAACCACGTCTTCCCTCTCATCGACTTCGTCTATCTCTGTCACTTACTCCCTCATTTTGAACAGATATCGTTTGAGTACTTGCGAAAAGTGTTTCTGCTCCCTCCGTCACTGTCCAGGACTTAATAACACAGGCAGATGACCACCCCAACAGGCAGATCGTTGCTGAAGGAATGCGACGTGGAGGCGTGCGTTAATTCTCTTGCAGGGACATTCTCATCACTAGCCGGAGGTGCCGTCAAACCCTCCAGGTGAGTGATACCGTCTCACTCACAAATTAAACGTCTGTCATTGACGACGCGCGTTCACGCCACCTCAGTTCGATACAAGGGCTGAACGTACGTATCTCATCATTGAAGTTTGATTTGGGAATAACACTTTCTGTGGCTACAGCTTGATGAGCTCTCGCATACCGTTCAATGCCTCTTGCAAGACATAAAGGCAGTCCGTAACGACTTCATGCCGGTCATGAGCCTCCCTCCCGAGGTCTTGGAAAAGATTTTTGTCGCTTTCCAAAAGGATCATTTCTTTAACACCCTACAACACCAAAGGACAGTCTTCCCCACTCCAAATCCGCATCATTTCCCGCAGACGTGCCGGCACGAGGACTGGGCAAACCATATCTCGTATGAACACCGTACCATTCCTGTGGTCAACTCTAACCCCCAAAACACTCTTCTGCACGTCTGCCGCCGCTGGCGTCGGGTCTCTCTCTCCTGCTCTTCGCTGTGGACAACGTATTCGGCCAATCATCGGTGCACCTCCCTCCCCCATCTAAACTACCTACGGGTGGCTCTGTCGCGATCCGCAGCGCGTCCTCTGTCAGTTCAAATCAACGTCGGAAATCCTAAATCAGATCAGCACTCTGTCTTACTCCTGTTGGCAGAATTGCCTCGTATCAAAGAATTGCATCTCTATGGGGCGCTTGATCACGCGGAAGAGACACTACTTTCAACCCTGCCTACCTCCCAGTTGGAAACACTGGCATTCCATGCGACACACGGAGGTCCCATGATGTTTAGCAATAACCTCACGTCTGTGAAACATCTCGCGGTGTCGTGCTTTACCCGATTTACAGGCCGGCAATTCCGACGTCTAACGCAGCTTCACCTCTCTGGCCAATCATTCATAACATTCACCGACCGTGACGCCTTGCTCGACCTACTGACAAACAACTCAAGATTGAGGGATCTACAGCTGGCCCGGGTACATTGGGGTTCTCCTGCATCAATTCCGACCGACCGCCGCGTCGACTTATTGTATCTGCGGAGGTTGGCATTCTCTGATCTGCCCCCAACCGCGATCATTATCATCCTGTCGTATCTTCATTTGCCGTCGTCCGTAGCTGCCACTATCAATGGCACCTACAACGAGGCTTTATTCAACTACGATGACCTTGTTCAAGGGATGAGTATCCACTTAGACTTAACGGGCAGCGTGGAGCTCGTTGCGGCGGGCCCCGCATCAGCATGCAGGATCACGAACGCGGATCCAGCGCGCGTGCTATCCCAAATCCCATTAAGCAGCCTCAGAACGCTGTGGATTTGCGGCGCATACCCATACAACCTCTCCGTCAGCAGCAGAGCGGCGCTTCTGTCGACGCTAGCACGCGGAGCGATAGCGCTCTCCCATTTGGTCCTTCAAGCCGATGCATCGAGGTGGCTGTCACTCTTTCTGTCTGTCAATGCACCTGGCGTGCTCTTCCCCAGACTTGAGACTCTAGATATGCACCAGCTCCATAGCGAGGAATGGTGGAATGTGTTGGCTTCCTTTCTAGCTACCAGAAAGGCCGCGGGACACACAGTACACACAGTTCGAGTATACGAGGCGAAGCGCCAACTCCCTGAAATGCAGGAGCAACTCGCTCGCCCACTCGCATTTGAGGAACTGCAGGCACGGGCGGGCGAAGTCAAGCCTTACGTCGATCAAGTGGAGTTTATCAGGGTTCAGGAGTACCCGAAGATGCCGCTACCTGCTGTCTGTGCAGACAGTCATCGCGGACGATGGGACTGGCCGTCGTGGATGGATGTAGGAGAAGTTGTTAGTGATACGTGAGCTCACTAGGGGTTCTTGGTATCTGCAGCACATGGTACGCTGCCGACGCCGATAATTCTCGTCCTATATATTCAGACTTCGTATTTAGTACATCTGGATGATAGAGCGTGCCGGTCTGTACTCTTCCGAACATTCGGTGTGGTCTTCGACTCGAATTGATGTTCCTTCGCTCTCTCGCTCCGGTATAAACGACCTAGGGTGACCTGCCCATCGAATGTTTAGAATCCGCCGATAAAGACATGTCAGGCACGGCACCTGCCCGCACATTGTTTTGAGACATCCTGCCGCCAGGGGAGAAGTTTAAGCTTTTCGAGGCTCCAGGAACTGACGCCACGGCCTCGGAATGGGGTCAGAGTATGTATGATCTAGTTTCCTCTCGCCCTGACACGAATTAACGGCGGGCTAAACGATACTGTGTAGGGCGCAAAGGGGGATGCCTGCCAAAATGATTGATCGTTGGTGTGGCACCGCGGTCATGGATCCATGGTGCTCTATGGTGTTCAGCAGTGTTCAGCATCCGTTGAGCGATTTCCAGGCCTAGAACTAGTTGTGGTTGTGCCGCTGGATCGTCCAGGCTGCCTGAGCCAATAGCAGCGGATTATTGATCGTCCCCGAAAGGAATCCGTCGGTCCGGCGTCAATTACTGGCGGCCCCATTGGCTCCCGGGCGTGCCCTCTATTCCCTTCTCTACCATCCGTCGGCGGCACCTAACGTCTGAAACATATAGTTCAGAAATCTCGACCCCCTCAAAGTGCACCGTGAGAGCCGCAGACCTGGCGTGCGATTCGCCTGGACCATGAACGGAACTGGAGAGGCACTTAGGGGGCACGCCAGGATCATGCCGAATCCTCAAAAGGCCTCATTGGCTGTAATACGCCGACGGAGCTCGTTGCCAGCTGCAGCAACGCGTTTACCCGCACCGACGCCACCTCCGTGGTATATACGGCTCTCGAATGTACAGGCGAAGGCACAGCTCTGGGGCCCCGCAAATGGTGCACGGATCCTGTGCCGCAGTGTTTTGCCCGCACCCGGTATTTTTCGCAAGAGCCGTGCGCGGGGCTTGTGCTGGCTCGTGGACCGGCTCTGAATATCGTGAGTGCTATTGGTGGCTTCCGAATTCCACCGTCCAATGTACGATGACCAAAGGTGACATAGTCAAGTTATATAAAGCGGCTGCTGCGCGCGCCCACCTGCGGGCGGTCGGGTTGAGCGACGATCCGCCGAATGCGCAGATGTCCTGAGCGACATTGGAGAGTCTTGGGGTGGGTGTGCGAGATGGTGTGTGATTGGAGAGTGCAACGGGCGAAGAGGATCAGACCTCGACCGCACGATCTGGGCTAGGGACTCGCGGCGTCCAGTTCGGGAAGGACCCCGTCTCGGTGGAAATTCAATCTCTGATCAGGAGAGAGTTTCTGGCGAGCGCGGAGGTTTCGACGTCATCCGGCTGCTCTTCCTCTACTGACTGACCCGCGCCCAAACGAGTCGGACATCACCCAACGAGATGCCACATATATAAGATCCCTGCGCGGCCGCCGTGTCAGATTATCTTTCGCACCGACCCCTTTCTCGTACCTCGCGCCGCGCCCTCGTTCTCTCACGACTCGCACACGACACAAAATCGCACACACTACCGCGACCCTGCAATGAGCATCCTCGCACACACCCACGCAAGCGCACCTCGGAACCGCATCGTCGCCCCCGCACCAGGCGCCGGCATCGAAAAGAGCAGTACCCCCTTCCCTTCGTCCGGCGACGCAGACCCAGACGGCTGCGACGGCTGGGGGATGCAGCCCGAGGTCGACGCTGAAACGCGACGCGCACAGCGTACCGTCCGTCGCAAGAAGAGCTCGTTCGACCTGCGCGACGTCTTCAAGAATGGAGGCGCCTTGCCCGTCGTGCGCGCAGTGTCGATGCTCTAGCCCCGCGCTGTCATCGACGACGATACCCATATACCCCACACGACGCGCATGACCTGCAGATGACCCGGCATTACGTGAGTCCGCGACGGCCTGTACATTCTATGACCCGACTCACCTCCGTTCCCCGCGTCACAGGATCTTATGACCCGGGCGCAGTTCACGCTCGTCACGGACACTCACGACCGCACTGGTAGAATCTCAGGGACGACAACGGACGTTGTATTGCTAGATGTACGATATCCTGGGTATTGGGGTCATGTAGGGCACTGAGGGAAGGAAAGCCTAAGTGGCGTTGGGAAGGCTGCCGTCAGGCGGCTAGTCATCAAATAGAGGGCGGAAACCCTGTTGTATCATTAGTTCGCACACGCTCTTCTCATTGTAACATGCTCCGGTTTTGCTTACCATGCTCGATGAAGGCGCATGCACAGAACTACCTTGGGTGGGTCCGAACTGCGTCTCCTCGTCATCCACATAGATGTCGAAGCTGTCTGCCTCAGCCTCCACTTCCGGCTCTGATTCAGGCTCGCTCGAGCGCCCGAAGATGTCCTCTGCCGTCATGCTCACATCCAGCTCCATCTCCTGCGCTTGGCTCGTCGGCACAAAGTCCACCTCTTCGCCCTCACCCTCTAGCATATCCAGGAACTCGTCCGCATCCATGTTCTCAATGCCCAGCCCGCTTCCACGTATCGCCTCCTCGGCCTGCTGCGACAGGTGCGCGATCGACACCTGCGAGCTCGGAAGGAACAGCGGCTCGCGGCCCTGCGACGGACCTTGTGATTGCGGCTGTGCCTGAGATGGCGGCTCGAGCTGAGAATGGGACTGAGAGCGGGAGGGCGTGGCGGGCGGCGGCATCGACATCGACATGCCTCGGCCCGGGTTATAGGAGGGCGGCGGAGGCATCGACTCACGCACGGATGCGGCGCGGCTCGCGCTCGCGCCTGCGTTCTGCATTTCCCGCGCCATGCTCGTCCGCACGGCAGCCTTCATCGGCTTCACCTTGCGTGCGCTCGTCGGGACTGCACTGTCCGCCCTGGGCCCAGAGCGCGGGTATCCTCCGTCCTGCTCGCGTTCGCGCTTCATTCCACGCTGCGGCGTCTCGTGCGCCCGCGACTGCGCGCGCGGGAGGATGGCGATTGCTTGGCTTGTCGCGACCACGAAGAGCACCTCCGTGAGGTCGCCCTCGACGTCGATGAAGAGCGGCGCGGCGGGATCAGTGAAGCGCATATCGAGTGGAAGAGCTGATGACTCTGCGTACGCGACGGTGGCCTATATGCGCGTCAATAGGGTACAGACGTGCAAGAAGATACGAGAACTGACCATGAATTCGCGTAGGTGAAAGGATAGAGTGATGGGAGGGTTCAAAACATCGTATACATCGAACTCCGCAGCGGCAATTATCACTTCTGTTGACAATTGCCCTTTCACTGTATGCTATTTCAGCCTTCGTGGTTCCAAAAGCATCGTGAGAGACGTACTGCTTGTATCAAGCGAAGTCTCAAGTCCTGTCAGAAGGACCTCTTCTGGTTCAAATTGCCACACCAGCACTGGGTCGCTCTTTGGTCCCCTCGCTGTTGGGAAGTGTTCAACCATATCCTTCACCGATCGAGGACCGATGGTCACTTTTGACTCCTCGAAACCTGGAGGTACGGTGGGTGTCTTCAGAACCGACGTGTCGAGCAAAAGTAGCTTGTGGGTCTTCACGACGCCTGCAAGATCGAGCAGTCAGCGCGTCACCGTGGGGCACATATGGCACGCGTGGACGATGAGAATCACCGTATTTGCAAAACAGACGCACGATAAGTTTGCTTTCGAGGCTGTCGTGGTCGTTGTCCGCGTTTGCTCTTTCTTCATTCGCGCCTCCTGGTGGGGCGCCTTCAACGATGGACAACTCGCATCGTTCGACAGATTTCTCCACCGTCCGGTGCTTCAAAATAGCCAGGAGACTCTGGTTCCACGTCAATGTGCAGTTTCTGCAGAGTCGGACGCGAACTCACCTTCACCAGTACTTGTCCGGTCACGCGACCTGTTTCATTCGCGAAAGGGTTCGCCTCCACTTGATATCGCACAAAGAATTCCCGGTTATATTTGAAGTCGCAATATGCCGACATGGAAGAATTGGTGGACACCAACGTGAGGTGCTCTGGGGCTGCGATTACAGTCACATCGTCGCCGAATTTCGAGATGCAGATCAATGCCTTGGTTAGCTCTGCTCGAACTTCGTTAACGCGACCAAAAGCGCGAGTTAAAAGAGAACTTGCGTTTCAAGGATGCGGCATCTAGCGTTGCCTGCATCTGCAACCGTAATTGCGGTTGTGCGTATCTTGACGATGTTCGTGGGGTGAAGTTGGGGTGAAGACAAGATGCGACGGGCGCCTGAGCGCTCGTTTGACCTCTCCTCCGTCTCTCATGATGTTCAATATAAACGAGCTACTAGCAGAGTAGCATCGCGTCGGCTCGTCGTATTTAACGGTCTCCGAGGTCAGCTATTGTGAACTTCACCGGGCGCAAGAAATTCGCACTCGCCCCCTCATCGCACACGTAGGAAGGCGCAAGACGAACACACATTGCAATGCGCATTCTGAAGGATCACAGTACAGGTGTGTCCGATTGAATGTCAATTTCAGCACTGCACCGAGCATTTACATCACCCATCGCAAGTTACATAGCATTCGATCTGACCGAGATTCCCGGAACGAAATCGACACTCAAACATGGCCTGAAAAACGCCACGACGACCCGGTGCATGCCTTACGCGCGGTGTACGCTCCCACACCGGGTACCGTCTTCCTGATACCGACCTGAGATATGCGAGGAGGGCTACTTTTTCGAGTGATGCCGAAGCCGAGAGGACATGCCTCGACAACATCGGGCAGCATAACTTGCACATTATAACCGACACCGAAACCGACGGTCATGTTCAAGCCTCCAAGGTTCAACGTTCAACTTTAATCCTGGATACTATGTACACCCAACGCATTTGTCGTCTTCGCGTCGATTGTCATACAGTTTCATCTCCGTTGGCCCGCATCGCCCCGGCCTCATGATAGAATCTGAGAGCGGTGAGCCATCGTTTAATGCACTGCGTACCGCCCACATTGATGATGTGCGCTCAAGGCTGGATCGCGACCGCCGTAGGCCCAGTACAACAGAAACATTGATCCTTTGCTACCCGCGGAATCCTGCCGGGCGGGGTGTCCCCGTCCTCCGTGTTTGCTGTGCGTACCCACATTGTTGTCCACATCTCGGATTACTCGTGGAGACCCTTCTGTCAGTTCGCAGGCGCTATCCTCTAAGTAGGCTATCGTCTTCGTACACGCTACTGAACTGCCCTCATCATCACATCTACAGGTGTCGTAGAGTCTTGTCTACTCACCTCTTTATTTTCTTCATTGAGTGATACTTTGCCGTCGGGACACTGCCTCACTGCCGACAAGGCGCATTGATTCACATTGTTTGATCTGATTGTTTTGTATAAACGCCCGCCTCGTGCCTTGCATTGACCCTGCGGACATCATTCCCAGTAACGAAACTCCTGCTTGAAAGGTTCACAAGCTTTTTACATAACCCGCCGTTGTCTCTGGAGTAGCACGAGGCTCGGGTGTTGAAGTATGGAGCACAGATCCCGCTGTGCTTGCTTGATGCTCGGGACGTATATAACGCGTCCACAAGGTGCGTGTTTGCCTCGCTGTCCAGGTGTTTTGCTCTCTTTCTCGCGCCTTTTTCTTTCCTTCAGTTTCCTCCTTTGTTCTCTGCCCTAGGTCAAGCTCGCTTAGACCGCCATGTATGCGTTTAGCTCCAACGCTGCCCTTGCAGTTGCATTGTGCTCCGCGTTCAGCGCCAGTCATGCAGTCGGGGCGAACTTCCCACCCCCCTCTCAATCAAGTGTGCAGGGTATTGGGATGAGGAGCTCTGGGACAACGTTGCGATACGCCAGCTGGGGTTCGGGCGGAAGTTCGTCAACCTCGAGTTCAAGTTCGACGACTTCAGTGGAGGACTTTCTGGACGAGCTAGTGCGTAAAAGCAAAGATATCTTTCGCGATGATTCTCATTCTTGCCTGCAGTACGTCGTCGATGTAGTTCTCGGCGGTCAAAGTAAGCATTGGTAGCATTGTCTGGTGCTTGTTGCCTCTGACCCTACTTTCACGCAGCGTTCAGCGTTCAGCTAGACACCGGTTCGGCGGATCTATGGGTCCTGCCAGGGAATTCGAAGATCCAATTGACTAATACGACCAATATCACTATCACGGAGAGCTATGGAAGTGGGGAAGCGACAGGCACCATCCAGTTTGCGCAGATGGAGTTTGGTGGGTTCAAAGTTCCGTACCAGGGTAAGTCCTGTGTGAACCTTATTTCTGCACTGGCTTAGATTGATCTTTGCATTGAAATCCAGCATTCCTGCAAGCCAAATCTGTGCGTATATCGCCAACTACATAATCATATGTGCTCAATATATTTTCAGGCTCAAGATTTCGGCTTTCTCAATGCCAACGAGGCTGTGGGCATCATGGGCCTCTCCTTCGACGACAGTGACCTGTCGCCCGTCAACCGCGGGATCAGAGACGCGCTGAAAGACCCTAGCAGTACGCTCGGCGCGACGCCAATTCACAACATCCTCTTTGAACACCCAAGCATGCCAAACTCGTTCGACGTTCGGCTCGACCGCGCTGGCGACCTCGACGAAACAGTGACGGGAACGCTACTCATCGGATCACACTTCTCCGGTTTTGAGGACGTCACGAGCCAGCCGCGCCTGCCACGCGTGTTCCCCGGGCGCTGGACAGTGGCCACAGATGGCATGCACGTCAATGGCAAGGCATTCAAGTTTGGGAAGAGCGGTGTTGAGGGGTTGAAAAGCGGACAACTCGCGACGCTTCTCGATACTGGGTTTACGTTCCCGCCGATCCCGCCAGCCGCGGTCGACTTTATTTACGGAAGCATTCCAGGCGCAATCTTCGCCGGAAACTCATGGCCGCAATGGCTTGTACCCTGTGCGGCTACCGCAAACTTGTCTTTCACCCTTGGGTACGTGGCGACGTGCTTTGATGTGAAGCATGTACTCACGCTGTGTCATAGCGGTGTTGAATATCCCGTTCATTACTTGGACATGACTGTGGTCGATGTCAGAGTGTTCACCATCAACGGAAAGGACACCAACGTGACGGTCTGCTACAATCAATATCAGTATATGAGCCTCGATCCGGATAACTTTGCTGGCTTCGACGCGGCCCTCGGAGATTCATTCCTCCGCAACGTGTATGCCTCGTGAGTACAGTCCCTCCCCATTCATGTGCGTGCGTTGATCTTGTGAATACCGTGTAGGTTTGATTACGGCGACACGAGTTCAACAGGGGAGCAGAGTTTCGTCCAGTTGCTTTCAACGACAGACCTGAACGAAGCCTTACCCGAGTTTAAGGAAGCGCGAAACCAAGCACTGGCTAATTTGCCACCACAGCTTCCACCCTCGGAGCTGGCGAGGCTCATCAACGGCACTAGGGATTCGTCTGACGGGTCCGTCAGCGATTCCAGCGATCTGTCAGACAACTCCGTCAGCGGCGGGCCCAACGACGCTTCCATCCCCAGTGCTAGTGGCGGCGTGAGCGACCCCACTACTTCCGACAGCCAACTATACGCGCTCGTGCAGAAATACGGGCCGGTAATCATTGGACTCCTCGCGGGCAACGTTATCATCGGCGTCGTATTATGCGTAATCGGGCTGTTTGTATGCATAAAGAGCACTGTCAAGTCGGGGGTGCGGACAAGATCGTTGGCACCTACGTACGTGCCTGTGAGGTTCAAGGAGGCGGAGGTAGCAGAGGAGGGTGGTGTGCATTATAGAGACTGAGGCTGACTGTGACTTTTCTCTCTCGTGGACTATATTTCTAGTTAGATTCGTGTATCCCGTTGTATTTTCTAAGGTATATCATATGATGCCTTGATGCGAATTGCGCTGCCTGGCACCGGGCCGCCTGAGAGTCTCAGACGAAGGACTCGAGACTCTAGTCTACGTGACTCTACTTCGACACTCTACAACAAAAATATCTATCCTCAGCACGGGTGGTACACGCCACAGCTCTGTATCTCTGCGATCCATCTATGTTGGCGTGCCCCGCGATCGCGCGACCTGACAGCGGGCGCTTTTGTGTTGTACTTTGTTTACCTTCCATCATGTCGTTTTCTTCCGATATTTGCCTGCTGCTAATATCACGTCTTTTCTGTATAGGCACACTCTCGTATCCTTCAGTTAAGATCTCTGCAAGGTCGCTGCGGTGCAGTGGAGCAATAAATGAAACGGAGACGTCGGAAGAAATGGCGACGACCGCGCGGATACGGACCTGGCTGTCAGTTCAGTCCTCTTAGAATTTGCAAGTTCATTCGTGTGTTCGATACGGTCAAGCGTCTGCGGATGCATCACGCTAGTTTTGGTAGGCGTAGCGGAGACCTCCAAGGATAGGTGCAACATAGGTATGTACCCGCTGAATATTATCTTCGTCCCAAGCTTTGTCTCGACTCTACTGATATCCTTCTGAGCGAGGCTCGTTTTGGCTGACCTTCCCACTGCCCTCGTGATGCCAACAATAGTAGTCAGAGGACAACGAGTCATTGGTGACTGGGGTATGTACGCCCGCATTAATCGTATTCTATCTGATGTACTAAAGCTTAAGTTCTATGCAGACATCTGTGATTGTTCTTGCAGCACAAATTTTGATGCTGTGCTATCCATGCACACTATTCGAGTGTTTTCGTGACCTGTTATCGGGTCATATTGGTTATCCAAACCTACAGCCACCGCCCGTTGCTGTCCGGTGTTGTTCGCTCAACAATGGTCCACAATCAGGGCGCCATCTACGCCATCTAGCTGCCCACAGGACATCCTCACTCGCATTGCTTCATTCCATTGGACTTGAGGATGTTGAAATATGGAGACCTGTCTAAGAGGTCTTCGTGTCATCTTGGTGTTGATGTGCGTCATGTATATAAAGCGTCCACATGCTATATGTTCGCCTTATTCCCCACACTGTCCACGTCTCGCGCCCTTTCATCTATTTGACTTGATTAATTTCTTTACCGCAGGCCAAGTCATTCTCCCGTCATGCATGCGTTCAGCTCAAGCGCGGCACTCGCAGTCGCGTTGTGTTCAGCGTTAAGCGCCTCCCACGCAGCAGTGGCAAGCTTCCCGCCCCCCTCCGCGCAGCCAGAAGTGCCTAAGCAGGGAATTGGCATGAAGGGCTCCGGAACGTCCCCGCGGTACGCTAGCTGGGGCTCAGGCGGCGGCTCCTCGAGCTCGACTTCCCGACCGCCAACTTCAGTGGCAGACTTTCAGGACAATATTGTAAGTGCACACAACTTCATATTCCGTCACCGCGGCTCTAACCCATTCCCGCAGTATGTCGTGGAAGTGATGCTCGGCGGTCAAAGTGAGTACCGGCGCCGTTGACCAATAGCCATTGGCTCTGATGCGATCTCTGCGTAGCTTTCAGCGTTCAGATGGACACTGGTTCATCAGACTTTTGGGTCCTGCCACCACCGAATACGAAGATCCAACTGACGAACACGACCAATATCAACGTCACTAATGGCTATGGCATCGGAGAGGCATCCGGCACCATTCAATTTGCGGAGATGGTGTTTGGTGGGTTCAAAGTCCCATATCAAGGTAAGTTCTGTATCAACTCTGGTTATCTCCCCGCCTTGGATTGATCTCTCCTCCAAATCTAGCATTCTCACTAGTATACTCTGTGTGTGTCTCACAGGATGATTGACCGAGAGGCGTGCTCACCATATTGGCAGGCGAAAGATTTCGGATTCATCGATTCCCACGAGGCTACGGGCATGATGGGCCTCTCGTTCGACGACAGTGACCTGTCGTTCGTCAATCAGGGGATCAGAAACGCACTGAACGACCCCAGCAGCACGGTCGGTGCGACGCCTATTCACAATATTATACTCCAGAACCCAGACATGTCGAATTCGTTCGATGTCCGGCTTGACCGCGCAGGCGACCTGGACGATACAGTGACAGGCACACTGATCATCGGCTCGCATTTTTCAGGGTTCGAGGCTGTCACAAGCCAGCCACGCCTGCCTCGCGTGTATTCCGGGCGCTGGACGGTGGCTACGGATGGCATGCACGTCAATGGCAAGGCATTCAAGTTTGGAAAGAGTGGAATACCGGGACTGGCAGACGGGCAGCTAGGGACAATGCTCGATACTGGGTATACGTATCCGCCACTACCGCCAGCCGCTGTCGACTTCATCTACGGGAACATTCCAGGCTCCGTTTTCCTCGGCAACGCATGGCCACAGTATATGGTCCCTTGCACCGCTACCGTCAACTTGACTTTCACCCTTGGGTACGTCGAAGTGCTCCAATGTGAAGCATGCACTGACGCCATTGCCACAGTGGTGTTGAATACCCTGTTCATTATCTGGATATGACTGTGGTCGATGTCGCCGTGTTCCCGATCAACGGCAAGGACACAAACGTGACAGTTTGCCACAATCAATACCAGTACATGAATCTCGACCCGGAAAACTTCTCTGGCTTCGACGCAGCTCTCGGAGATTCTTTCCTCCGCAATGTGTATGCATCGTGAGTATATTACTTTATTGCGCTTGTGCATCTGCTCAGCTGATTGTTGGGCAGTTTTGATTACGGCGACACAGACTCAACAGGCGAACAGAGCTTCGTTCAGTTGCTTTCAACTACAAATTTGAACGAAGCATTGCCGGAGTTCATAGAAGCACGTAACCTGGCCCTCGCCAGTCTGCCGCCACAGCTCCCACCGTTGGAGCTCGCGAGGGTTATCAACGGCACCAGGGTTTCGTCTGACGGGTCTGCCGGCGACTCGGGCGACCTGGCGGAAAACTCCGTGGGTGGCGACACTTCCGCCCCTAGTGCCAGTGGAGGCGTGAGCGACCCCACCACCTCCAGTGGCCAACTCTACTCTCTTATCGAGAAATATGGCCCGGCCGTCATCGGGCTCCTCGCGGGCAACACTCTCATCGGCGTCGTGCTGTGCGTCATTGGCCTATTCGTGTGCATGAAGAGGGCTGGTAGGTCGCGGGCGCGAACAAGAACGCTTGAATCTACGTACGTGCCTGTGCGATTCAAAGAGGCAGATGCGGCAGAGGAAAGTGGAGTGCGTTACAATGACTGAGGTCGGTCATTTTTTTTCTCCTTCGTAGAGTATAGTTTTAGCCAGATCAGATGTATAATATTATTGTCCTGCACCTTTTTACGGTTCTCAGAGGGTCGGAGGCTCACTGTAGAAAAATGTAACGCACTCTGAGACAACTCTGAGCCTGGCATCCTCAGAAATAAGAGACATGTATTGATGACGTTGAGACTGTCCAAACTGATTTAGGACAGTCGGTCGACGATAAATATGCCCTCTTGTGACACGACTTAGTATCAAGTTCAACATGTAGAGCCGGGGGAACGATTGTGACTTGCATGGACAGTGTGGAACCACGGTCACAGGGCGTGCGTAGCTACTATCGCGCAGGTGGGTACAGCTAGCGCTAGCTGACATTATTGCTTGGGTGGCGATGAACAGCCAGAGCCTACTTTCATGCACGTTATGAATCAATGATGTCGATGAGTAGTTGGGTTGGTAACCGTTGGTTCAACTTGATTGTAGGTTTGTAGTAGCGCGGAGTCCGGAGTCCGGACCGACAGACACAGTGTCGAGCGCTAATTTGACCTCTCCTTCCGTTTTCACGTCGTTCAAGAAGAACTATGGGCAATTGAAAATGGTGTAGTACCTGTGCGTATACCGTGAACGCCACTTCTTGCATTGCACTGAACAATGCCATCGCTAGATTCATGACTGCCATGAGCGACGTTGCATCGGCGGGGTTGACGACCATCCTGGGTAAGAACGTCACGACCCGGTCTACCTCTCTCCGACCCTCTCATACGCGGTGTACCCGCTTCGCTAAGTGCCAAGCCTTCCTGATTGCGACCCAAGATAACGTACGTTCGTCATGTCCCGATGCATGGTAGTCATGCGAAAGAAGCTTACATGTCCATGTGA
This sequence comes from Ceriporiopsis andreanae CBS 279.92, assembly GCA_001969225.1. NCBI lineage: Eukaryota > Fungi > Basidiomycota > Agaricomycetes > Polyporales > Meruliaceae > Ceriporiopsis > Ceriporiopsis andreanae. Next base: position 2,654 of record ALYI01003606.1, on the reverse strand, counting down.
CGGTAGATCGAGGCTACCCGATACCGACTACGGACCTGATGTTCAACTTTGATCCTTGCCTCATCTGAACGCATCTGTCGTCTCGAGCTATGCATTGACTGACATATGTTGGCGACAGGCTCGTTTCTATTGGCTCTCGTATCGCCCCTGTGATGCTACCAGCAGTATCTTGAGATCGATGACCCATCAATAAATGAGCTGCGTCCTGTACCTCCCACGTCAATCATATGCGCTTTCGACTGAATCTCACACAGGCTCAGTGTAATAACTGTTGGTCGTATGCTACCCGCGAACGAGCAAGGGGATCCCGCCATCCGTGTCTTCTGAGCGCGCCCACACTGTTGGCTACACATCGCAATATCTACGGACAATATTGGCGTGTCACAACATGTTCCCGACTGTCACTCTTGATCAAGTTTATCGCTGGGCAGTCTCTTCTCATTGGCCCCCAGGTAGCGGCGTGGGACGTTCGATTGTTTCTTCTCGCCGCACAACGGTCTACTATCAGGCCACTGCCTCACCACCAACAAGACGCGTGGTTTGATCGATTGTTCTGGGAAGACACCCGCCTTGCATGCAAATTGGCGAACGTCGCACTCAAGCACGGATACCTAAACGACGAGCTGACAAGATTTGACATAACCCGCCGTTGTCTCTGGGAACCCTTACACGAGGCCGTGCGATGAAATATGCAGGACAGATCCCGTTAGACCCGATGATGACGTTCAAGATGTATATAACACATCGACATTGTTCGTGTCTGACTCATTCCCCACCTCACCGTTTTCTTCTCTTTATTTTCTTTATTTTCTTTCTCGCTCGCAGGTCGAGATCAGTTGAACTGACATGCATTCTTTTCGCTCGAATGCGGCCCTTGCGGTCGCGTTGTGTTCTGTGTTCGCCACCACTCATGCCGCTGTGGCGACATTCCCGCCCCCTTCGCTTCCGTCAAGCACGCCTGGCCAGGGGATCGGGATGAGGGCCTCCGGAACGACCTTGCGCTATACCAGCTTTGGTTCTGGCGAAAGCGCTTCGAGCTCGACTTTAGCAACTTCGGCGAAGGACTTCAAGAACAAATTCGTGAGCGAAACCACAATAGTCTTTCCCCCGCAACGACTCTGATCTTCGCTCGCAGTATGCCGTCGATGTCGTCCTCGGAGGTCAAAGTGAGTGCTGGATTCACGGTCCAGTAGTCGCTGCCTCTGATGCGATCTCTGCGTAGACTTCACTGTTCAACTGGACACTGGTTCGTCGGACCTTTGGGTCATGCCACCACAAGGCACGAATATCCAACTAACGGAAACTGTGAACCCCGATATCAACACTTCTAATTTTTTTGGTGCTGGGAATATGTCTGGCACCATCCAATTTACGGAGATGGAGTTTGGGGGATTCACAGTACCAAATCAAGGTAAGTATCGTGTCAGCCTCGTCTGTCATTCTGGTTTGGATTAAGGTATTCTTTCAATCTAGCATTCACATTAGCGACTTCTGTGCGTATCTCACCAAACTCATGACCGAGGGGCGTGCTCACCGTATTGGCAGGCGAACAATTTCGCATTCATCAATGACAACGAGGCTGTGGGCATAATGGGCCTCTCGTTTGAGGACCCTGGCCTGTCGCCCGTCAACAAAGGGGTACAAGACGCACTGAACGACCCCAGCAGCACACTCGGCGCGACGCCTATTCACAACATTATATTCGAAAACCCAGACATGTCGAATTCGTTCGACGTCCGACTTGACCGCGCAGCCGATCTCGACGAAACGGTGACAGGCACACTGATCATCGGCTCGCACTTCTCTGGGTTCGAAGCTGTCACGAGCCAGCCCCGTCTGTCTCGCGTGGCTCACGGGCGCTGGACGGTGGCTACGGATGGGATGCACGTCAATGGCAAGGCATTCACGTTTGGAAAGAGTGCAATACCGGGACTGGCGGACGGACAGATTGGGGCACTCCTCGATACCGGATTCACGTTTCCACCACTGCCGCCAGACGCGGTCGACTTCATCTACGGGAACATCCCAGGCTCCGTTTTCATCGGCAACGACACGCCACAGTACCTGCTCCCTTGCAACGCTACCGTGAACTTGACTTTCACTCTTGGGTATGTCGATCTCCATAATTTGAAGCATGTACTGCCTGACGCCATTGTCACAGTGGTCTTGAATATCCTGTTCATTACCTAGACCTCACCGCAGTCAATGTCTATGTGTTCACCATTAACGGCAAGGACACGAACGTGACGGTTTGCTCCAATCAATACCAGTATATGAGTCTCGACCCGAACGGCTTCTCTGGCTTCGACGCAGCTCTCGGGGATGCGTTCCTCCGCAATGTGTATGCATCGTGAGTATATTTCTTTCTTGCGCTTGTACATCCTCTCATTTGACGGATGTTGGGTGCAGGTTTGATTACGGCGACACGGACTCTACCGGCGAACAGAGCTTCGTTCAGTTGCTTTCAACTACGAATTTTGAGGAAGCGTTACCGGAGTTCATAGAATCACGAAACCAGGCCCTCGCCAGTCTACCGCCGCAGCTTCCACCGTCGGAGCTCGCGAGGATCATCAACGGCACCAACGATTCACCTGACGGGCCTGCCAGCCCGTCGGGCGACTCGGGTGTCGCTCACACATCGAGCGGCTCGGGGG
>ALYI01003605.1:0-22564 GCA_001969225.1 Ceriporiopsis andreanae CBS 279.92 | reverse complement strand
GGCGTACGAGAGGGTGGCGGCGGTGCAGGAGGTGCAGGAGGGCCGCTGCGAGAGGGGGCAGGAGGTGGGGGCGGGGGCGGCGGTGCCGTCGGTGTTGGCTGAGCGCGACTTGGAGGCGCGGGAGGAGGTGGTGGTGCGGCCGGGGGAGGCGACGGCGGGGCAGCTGGCGGGGCAGCGCGCGGCGGGCCACGAGGCGGAGGAGGCGCAGGTGCTGCAGGTGGTGGGGGCGGCGATGGCGCAGAGACACTGTTCTGCTGCCCATGAGACCTCGGCCTAGGAGCAGGCGGCGGCGGCGGTTTCTTCTTGGCGCCTCCACCAGCAGCGGGAACGCCATTCCTCTGCGCGTCACGCATGAAGTCCTTTATGAAGTCCATGTCTTTCGTGAGGATGCTTTGATCGACACCGTGTGCCTGTAAAGAACCGAGGAGTGCCTGCCACGACGGATCCACGTTCGTTGAAGTGAAGCCCTTCTCATCATCATACCGCATGCTCGCGACGTGACGGAAGGAACCTGCAGTAGGTCCAGAGATCATCGATTTGTCGATTTTACCGCCTTTGGCAGATTTCTTCTTCGACGAGGATGCCTTCGCTTTGCCTGGGTGTTGCTGTGAGCCTGGGAGAGAGATGTGAAACCGGCTACGGGGCGCACCACTATCCGTCTTTCTACCCGTCACCTTCTTGTACATGCTCTTGGCTTCACCAGCATCCGCGAATACGATAGCAACCATGCAGTCCTGCATAATTCCAGTCAGTAACAGAGTATCAGGACATCCCGATGCAGAGGACGACCGCAGCGAGCCAGGAGTACTGTCAGATTGTCGCGCAAACTGTTCCTCGTAAAGTGCCCGAACCAGCCGCTACGGCAATGACGACCAGTGCTGAGTACTCACATCTCCTTCAAACGTGTAGAAATAGGGCCTATCCTCGAACAACTCGAAGCCCTCATACAGCTCCTGCTCCCATATCACACCCCTCGTCCCGACGATGTCGACCATCTTGAAGTAGAACACATTGCGCGAGCTGTCCTTCACAAACGCAATGGCCCCCTGCACGCCCGTGTAACTCCACGCATTCGGGTCGGGATGAGCGTAGTAGATGCGCCCGATTGTCGCAGTTTGGATCTTGTACTGCGAGCTTGAAACGGCCGCTTTGACTTTGGACTTGTCGTCCGCACTGAGAGACGACACTGTGGGCATCTTGGCCGGGGATGCCTGCGAACGGTGGAGGCAAGGTGGTGGTTACGAGTAAAGAGAGCTGAGTCGCTGCGCCCGGGGGCTTTAAATATTTGGCGCCCGCAGTGCGCCGGCTTGGGAAATGGCTCGACTACGCTTGTCGCTTGAAGATCATCTTGGTAGCTTATTCTCCTCGGCAAAGCCCCCGTCGCAAACGAATATAGCGATAAGCCATACGCCTATCATATCATTTTGTCTCTGGCGTTATTTATCTCTTCGAAGCTTCTCATAGGTCATAGATCCCAAGTGCCACAATACCGCGTTACCGTGCATAGCGATCGGACTACAGGGATCCTTGCCGACTGATCCTCACCACGAATGATTTTGCATCGCAAACCAGATCGTTGAGCAATGCTACTTCAGAAAGTCTGAAGATGCGCAGCATGAGACACGTGCATGATTCGCACGCCACGCATCAAGTCCCTCGAAAAGAAGCAGCGGTCTGCCGGTAAGATTATACCCTGATGTCTCAGCTCACAGCCCCTTGTCCATCTACAGCGATAGCCTGCTACCGATTTTTTGGAGGTGCTTGCGCAGGCTCGGAATTTTAACAACGTTGACACGAACAACCATCGATGGTGCGTCTTACCTCCAACGCCTGCGTGCTGCGCAGGAATACGACCAGTGACATCCTTTGAAACAGATAGCAGATGCTGCCCTGTGCGCCTGACTAGCGTCTTTTTGACAATGTATGCCCGACAATGGCCATCAGTCCGACGATGCCCTTAACCCGACCGCATCGGAGGCTGTAGGACACATCCGCAGGGTAGGTCTACAGCGAAGCGAACTACAGCCTGCTTCCTGCCTTTACACGTTCGGGCGCCGAATGGAATGCAAGCTGATGGTGAGCCCTCTATTGTGCCTTTAAGTGTGGCCAACGATGCTTTGGCCTATCCTGCATACGAAACTCAGATTTGGTCGATGGGTGCCTTCTGCTATATGTATGTCGCGACCAATGCGGCGAGATCATTCTCCGCACTGACAATTGCCGGGTACTGATCCTGATCCGCCTCGCGGGACTTCTCGATGCATTGCCAGTCTGAGCCTGCACGCTTCCGGCCCCCGAAGCATTCAGTGGACTGTGCACGTCCAACAAAGCTTGTGTGTCATGCCCGGAGCGCTCGCGCCACTTGAAGGACACATCCTGGAGGTTTGTCGAAAAGGCAGGTTTACACTGTGTGCAAGCACGTAGCACTTCTAGCAACATGTCTCCGCGAACACAATGCAATTGTACTGACAATGCGAATTTTGACAGAAATAATTCTACACTCTTCATGTCCATGCAGTTTCCACGGTGCGTAGCCGCTTCATGCATGTGCTATGAACGGTTGGAGGTGATAGATCTGCCCTAGACGAGAATAGATTGCTTCTCCTGCTGATCAGTCAGTCGGAATCTTTCACGGAGCGCGACTCCACAGCCCGCGCTTAGGGCCGACATTGTTGCTATGTGGCTCTGTCTGACCTGCAGCAGGTATTTGGCGCTAGCGACCGAAGCAAAAGTATAAGAACTCGACCAAGTCGACTGAAAAAAGGCAGAGAACAGCTCGACTAGTCCTCTTCACACCAGCACCAATTCTTCAGTTCATCCAAACAAGATACTAGCCATGCAATTCACGACCTCCTTCGCTGTCCTTGCGACCATGCTTGCTGCTGTCTCCGCGGCCCCGCCTCCCACTTACTACGGTGTAGGCACGCCTGACCATCTGCCGGAGGCCCGCGATGCGGCTCCGCCTCCCACCTACTACGCCCGTGACGCGGCACCCCCTCCCACCTACTACGCCCGCGACGCGGCCCCTGAGGCGGCCCCTCCTCCTACCTACTACGGTGTGGGAACACCTGACCATCTCCCGCAGGCCCGCGCCGCCGACACCGACGGCAACATCTTCGTCTGCACTGATGCGAACTACGGTGGCAACTGCGAGAACATCGGCTTTAACTCCGGTGCATGCAACAACTTCCCGACCGCCTTCCAAGACGATATCAGCAGCATCGGACCTGACGACGGCTGGAAGTGCAACGTGTACATGTACGTCTGCGACTACCTTGTCATCACGAGTCCATTTTAAATCTGGCTCTCAGCGATTACAACTGCAACAACGACCAGAGCTCGTTGGCGGTGTACTACCCGGGTATCTCGTCCCTTGGCTGGGGCAACAACGCGTTCAGCTCTTTCCAATGCTTCCGCGACTAAGCGACTACACTGGTACGTCGGCAAACACCCCACTTTATACCTCGTAATATTTCGAACTCAGCACGCCATCTCATAGGTTTACAATTGGTATTCTGGCGACCCGTCGACAAGAGCTTAGCGGTACGATTGACTGAGAGTCGAGATCGCTGCATTTTCATACTCAAATAGATCACCTTCGTTATTTGATTTCCATAACTTGGGCGACATTGGCGTACCAAGATCAGTAGGATTGTTAATTGGCGCAGCACGACCGACAACTAAGTATGTGTGTTGTTTGTACTTGTTAGTTTCCGAAGCCGGCTTCCTGCCCTTTTCGCCTCGTCCGTTAGCGCTGCTGACTCAGCACAGGTCAGCAATAAGCGCGACCCGTGAAAACATGCAAAGCAGTCTTGCAAGTTATGCCGCAGCGCTGTGGCTCTTGATAAATTCGAGCGCGAGCTTGGGACTATGTGATATGTAGCCAATGCAAATTGAAGGTCAGGAGTGGACTTTGGGACAGGCGGAACTGCGTACCTGTCTGCTGGCTTCACCGGAATCTTCTTGTCCACCAATTTTCCTCCCTTCTCGAAAATAAAATGACTCCTCTTGGTCTTCCCGCCTTCAGCAGCGCCGAGTGCTTTGATGAAAACGCGCTTGGGGTCAGAAAGAAGTGGGTAGGGTAGCTCTTTCTGGAGGGGACGTCAACAAGGGACAACACATCCAAAGGCAAAGCATGCCTTCGTTTGCCACTTAGTTTGAGCTGCAGGAGAATCCGCGCTCAGACAGTATACACCGTATCCGGAGGACGTGAAATCAGGGTAAATATCCCGGAAGCCGCATGCCTGTGTCGTGCACCCAGCTGGGAGATCGCACAATCAGACTCTACACGAGGGGAAGAATGGCGATAGATGGGAACATACGAGTGTCTGCCTTGGGCACCAGGAACAGAATGACACCCTTGTCCGCGGCTAAAGTTGAAACGTCGACGTCTTCGCCCTTCTCGTTCTTCAAGGTGAATGAAGGCAGGTTGTCGCCAACATCGATGGCAGCCAGGGCTACAAAAACGCCAGACATCACGTCCACTTCAGCTTAAAGAGCTCAGTGTCGATTTTCATACCTGCTTTCTCAGCCGGCTCTTCGACTTTCGCGTCACCAACGCTGTCGTTTGCTGCCTCTTCGCTGCCCTTAGCCTGCACGACCACCGAACTCAAGATTAACACGCGCGTCGCGAAAATGGCGAAAAACGATAGACACATCACTTCCGCCCGAATCCCGCGACAAAGTGCAATACAGCGAGCAAAAAAACACACCTTCTTCGCTGCCGGTCCCTCAGGGTCTGCCGCAGTCACCTCTCGCTTTTTGGCACTCGGTTTCCGCACGGCTTTGGGTTTAGGGGCCTCCTCTTTGGCCTTGGGTTGTGCTGCAATCCTGGACGATCGCCGTGCGGGTTCGGTGGTGCCGTCGGCCATCGCAATGGTCAACGATGTAGTGGGAGGTTGAGAGGGCCGGAACAACGTGTCAGTGCGCGTCCGCTTATAACAGTTTCAATTTAAATCACGCAACCTGTGAGTCAACTGACCTGCCGTTTGTGTGAGAGTCGGAGTCGGCGACTCTGAGCACGGAATTTTGCGCTCGGCAGTGGGCACTGTATGCAGACGGTCTCGAAATGTCTTTTCCTGCACTCGGAAACACGAGTCAGCTCGTGCTGATTGCCTTCAAGCTGTCTCTCGTCATATCTGCTCGCAGCGGTATATGGGGTAGGCATCCACTGTCTCTGACATCGATAGGAGCCGTGCTATCTGTTACGGAGGAGTTTAGTGTTGCGCATGATGTGATGGGGCCTATATGAGAGAGCAGAAAGTGTCTCGTCGATGCATGCTGGATCGACACAGCGCACGGCGGTGGGCAATAATCCAAAAGTACTATGATACTTGGCTGAAATGTTAAGGAGCGGGGAGTAACTCTATATAGTAAGTATGGAATGCGCTGGACTTGAAAGTCTGCAACGAGATGATATACGGCAATAATAACGGTATGCATGGAGAAAGATTGTGGTATCCAATGACTGCGGCTGTATGTTAGCAAAGTGTGGCACGCCAGGAGCACAATCGAAAGCAATAGAAGTCAGCAGTCTCTCGCCCTAAACCCTCCTCCGGAATACATCCAGTATTCACATCAGTTACAGAGGTTCCCGTAGCGGCGGTGGGATGATGGGCGACCGCGGACTTTCCAAGCTGCCTACATCTGATGATGAGGACCTGGAGCGACGAATGTACGGCCTCGGAGGGGGCTTGTGCTGCTCCGTAGGAGATGTGACCTCTTTGACGGGGGAAGTAGGTGAGGTGAGGCCGACACCAGTGACGTCGTCGAAGCCTTCATGCAACGCACGAGGAGGCGGGCGTTCCACCATGGCCTCCAGAAGCTACATATGACGACAGGATATGAGCGTCCGCACTACCGCTTATACTAGGTATAACGTACCTCCTTCCTGAGCTCCTCCGAGTCATACTCGCCCTCCATCTCTTCCGCAGTCAGCAAGACTGCACCCTTACGGAAGACCTCACCCTCTTCAGCGACCCAGCTCCTGGATCTGCTACACAGTGAACAGCTGTCAAAGATGTAGGAACACGAAGGACTGACCGATCGGTGGGAGACACGACGTCCTCTGGCTGCCCATCCTGCTCTACCTCCTCATCCGACCCCTCCGGGACCTCTGATGCTAACGTAGGGCTGAGCACTTTCTCGGGGTGTTCAGGCTCGGGTTCCGCCCTTCCTTTGCCCTTGTCAACCCGTGGCGTGATCGGCTGGGCTTCGTCATCGACTATCGCGTGCCCGTTTGGCACCGCCAGTTGGGTCTCTTCCCCGACTTCTACATGGATCCCCAAGCCTGCACGTTTCCACCCAGGCCTCGGAAAGTTGGAGCGCGACAAAGATGCCGTAAGGTCGTCGTTGAGACTCAAGAGTTCCTCCAGTCGTGCAGGGTCGTCTGTCGATTCGATCAGCGGACCGATCGACCTCAGCACGCCCTTTACGCGCTTCTCGAGGTCCGGATCAAGCTTCGCCGTCACTGGCGACACCGGAGAGGTCGACGAGGACGGCGTGTGGGCGAGGTGATCGTCGAGCTCCGCCTTGCAGGCACGCGCCACGAGCAGGACGTCGGAAGCTTTCTGTTCCGGTAGAGGCTGGTCAGTGCGGTCCTCTTCAGAAGCAAGCGACGAGTTTGCGTCAGAAACGTGTGCCTCAACCTTTTTCTGCTCGTCTTGCCGGAAGGTCTTCGCCAGCTCGCTTTCCTCGATCATGACCCAAACACCTTTGCCCTGGCCTCGCAGACTCGACGGCTCGCTGTGCGCAGGATGCGACGCCCTCTCTGCCTCTTCGGTGTTCCGGACACATGTATTGAGGATATCACGGCACATTCTGCAAGACAGTGAGCATAAACACGCTGGCTGATTAGAAGTACTGACCGAGCCATCTCTTCGTCTGCGGGTGGGATGTTCAAGTCCAAGCATCTCATGACGTGGTTGGCTTTAAGTCCAGAATTCAGGGCCATCACACCAGCAAGATCAAGGTTGTTCATTGTGAGATCGAGATGGAGAAGAGAAGTCGACTCTGGAAGAAACTCTGCCAAGGCGATTGCACCAGCAGAGGACAAAGATGTAGACGACAGAAACAGTCGTTTCAGAGCGCTGTTCAGGGTGAACGCAGTTCGTAACGATTGCACCTAAGCTCGACATCACTCAGATACAGTCTAGCACCAACTGGAGGGACACACTCACCCCATCGAGACTGGGACCACAGCACGGATTCTTACTGAGATCTAGGGTCTCCAAAGATGAATTGTATTTCTGTGATGGTGCTTATGAGCGGGGCCAAGCGGAACCAGCACGAGTTGCTCACCAATGCCTCTGCAATCGCCACGAGACCTTGCACATCCAACTTGTTCTCGCTCAGATTAAGAACCTTCAGAGTTCTGTTCCGCTTCAGTACTTGAGCGATATAAGTTATGCCGGTCTGCGAGCCATCACACCATGATTAGCTACAACGAAACACAGCGAAGAGGAAAGGACGCACTCGAATATCATTTCCCCGCAGGTCTAACGTCTTCAGAGCACCTAATCTCGGCAACGCGTCTAAAGCGCGTACCTTGTCCAGCAGGGCCGCGCTGGGTCCGTGGTCGTGATGGCCATTCGTCGCCGACGGCGGAGGTGTTGGTACGTGCCGTGTTGTAATCCCACCCTGTGCCGACGATGTAATGAGAGGGATAGGTTGCCCGGTAGGGGACAGCGGATTTGTATTAGTAAGGTTTGGAGGTGACATGCCTGCAGCAGCCCGTCGTGCGCGTGGGATGTATGGGGTATACGTGGTTTGTGGTATTCCCGGGTGTCGCGGGGGCGGTAAGATGGGTCCGGAACGCGGCGGTGGCGTTGGTGGGTGGTCCGCGAGCAATGGACTGTTCGACATGAGCGGCGTTGGCGGCGGCGAAAGCAGGTTCGCGGTGGAGGACGCCGGGCTTGTCGCGGAGGGCGAGATCGAACCGTTTATCGGGAAACGGTCAGGGTAGTCTCTGATCATGAGTGCGATGGCGACCGCGCCAGTCGCGTTGATCTTGTTGTGTCGCAGTGAGATGTTGCGCAACGAAGACATTCTCACGGAATGTGCTACGTTCAAGTATCAGATCCCGAATACAGAGATAGTTCGCGTCACGTACCTAACGCGTCCAACGCTTGAGGCTTCAACGCGCAATCATCTAGACGAAGAGAGACCAAGCCTGGAGTCGGAGCTGTAGCTAATGCTCCGGCGATGTATTCGATGGACTTCCTGTCAAGCGGATTCTGGGAGAGGTCCAGAAACTGCAGCTTGTTTACCTATAGACGAAGTTCATTAAGATTTTCTAGTAGGAGATTGTGCGCGACATACCTTCGCTACATACGCGCCGATCAGACGGAAGGCACTGGCTTTCAGCCGCCGATTAGATGCGACTGACAGAAACGTCAGTGTTCCATGTATCGTGAGCGAATGCAATATCGGTTTGATAATCTGTAGAACATCAGGCATGAGGCAAAGGGCTTACAAGGAAGGCCACACTAACCAGTTCGTCCAGATCGCACTCCTTGAACACAAGCTTCCGCAAACCCCACTCGATGGTGAACACGTCTGACAGCACAGACGCAGCGCCAGCGGTAAGCTGCACACCTGAAAAGTCCACTGTTCGCGGGTGGCTCCCTCTGGCATGCTACAGAAACGCGAAAATTTGAACGTCGCGTTTTGCGCGTGACACACTGAAAACGCACCAGAAAAGCTGCGGATATCCCTTGATCAGGAACCTCCTCTCTGCCAACACAACACTCTCTATAGAAGGACTCGACCTGCTCGAGACTCCACCACTCCTCCTCTGGGTTCGCGACCTCAGGACTGACGGAGTTACGTCGAACGACACGTCTTCGTCTCTCCGCCTCGCGTTCCTCGACGGAACGCTTCTCCTCCTTCGACGCTAGGGTACACGGAGGGTTCGACGCATAGATCGGATAGACCGTGGTCATCTCCGGCAAGATGAAATGCGCTCTCTTGAGTGCCTTATTTTCATCATCGTCACCTTGCGAAGGGGAGTTTTGGGTCGGCAGTAGCTTCGTGAGTCGCGTGAGCGAGAAAAACCCTTGCTGCGGTGGAGGCGGCTTCTTCAGGATAGACTTTCCTGGCGTCGGAATTGTTACTGCAGACGACGAGGGCGATGGTGAGGAGGTCATCTCTAGTTCATCTCGAGTCTTGCAAGTTGCTCTCTGGGGCGAAGGTTGATATAGGCGCTGGTGCGGGGCTTCTCGAAGACTGCCACGCGCGATAACAGCTGCTTGTATTGACGCTGATAAGAGGGGTAATCGAGTGTAACAAACTCTGTTTATGACGGTGGTAATAAACATAACAACCACCGATTCCCACGCTTAGCTCTCGATCAGAGCGCAATGTTTCAGCACTTCACGACGCACAGCTCAGCCTCATGGAGCACAGCTGGTGGTTCCGCCACGTACGAACATTCTATATTGTGGGGAATATAACCTATAGTATACTAGTACTGTGCCACTAGGCCGTATGCGAGCTATACCTAAAAACAACATTAAAATAAGGAAGTAAGTATGCTTTACAAGCCGGGGTAGAGTGGGAGACTTTAGTATCGCGACGTGATTCAAAGATGCTACAGCTACAGATAGTTCTATCATAGTGAAAGTTGTTGACCCAGCTCGGTGTTTAGTACACGTCCATGAATTCCCGGCACCTGGATTTCAGCCTGTCCCACCTTCCTTCATTCCAGGTCCGGATACGAGCCCACCCGTCACGAGGGGAGACTTGTTCTATCCAGATTCTATGCAAGTCCGTGAGTAAGTGCGGATCCACCCGTGAAAAACGGACACCCACAGAACCGAGCACAGAGTGAAATCTGCATAGCTGACATTGCGACCCATGACAACGATGCCGTCGCCATCGGGAGGGGAATTCTTGTCCATGATCCCCGCAAGGAAGTTGAACTGCTCCTTCGCCGCGCGCCACGCCTGCTCACGCTCGGGGCCCGCCAGCTGGGCCTGACCACCAGGGAAATGTGCCTGGCTGCGCTCAGGCAGCCGCTGGTGGCTAAGCGGGACGAGTATGGGCAACAGAGGCTTCGCAAGGACTTCGTGCACGTAGTACACGAAGAGGTCCTGCAAGGCGCGCGAGCCCTCCGGGAAGATGGGGCGCGCGGGGTAAGACGTCTCGAGGTACTCGGCGATCGTGTCGACCTTGGACAAGACGAGGGGCTGAGTGCCAGGGCGACGCGGGTCGACGATGACGGGAAGTGTGTAGACAGGCCTGCCGTCACTTCGCATGGAGGTCGGAGCGGCTCCAATTGAGCGCAGCGTGTTTTCTACGTCGCTGAGCTCAACCCAAGTCGTGCGATAGGGAAGTCTCTTGTAATTGAGGATGAAGCTGCACAAAAAACATGAGAATACTCGCAAGTCGGTGAGCGAGACCGCCGCTGGGTCAGGAAAGCTCACCGTATACGCCAGATGTTAGGTGCCCATGGCTGGGGAGTCGTAGAAGGAACGTCGTACAGGGTTATTACGCTCTGAGACATGGCTCGAGGGGTTGTAGAGTTGTGGAGGAAAATCGCTTTCGACATCGCGGATTTAAGGACAGACCAACAGCCGCTAGGATGGCTAAAGCTGATGGCGCCATGACTTGACTAGGTGTTACGAAGTATCTGGGCATATCGCGTTCGCCACAGTGCGACAGGCCAGCATTCCCGATTCGCACATCCTCGAGGCCGGGCGAGCGTACCCTCCTTGATACCTTGATACATATCACCCGGCAGGGCCCCCACCGGGTGGTCAAGCTACGTCAGGGTCACGTACAGAGTTAGGTTGTGGGAAAGCCCATAGAGCGAGGCCCAAACCCGAAACCCCACCGCCTTGAGTTCGCCCCCGAACGCGTCGAGTTTCGCAGCAGGATAGCCGTGGCGCGCGGTGGCGAGCGGTGCCGCTGTTTCTGTGTGTAGTGTTCCTGCACTGGTCGCGCCGCCTGAACGCCTCAAGCCAGTCGGGATTGAATTATGTTGTCACTGCACGAGGACATACCGGAAGCGTATGTGCGGTGATGACATCTATTCTGACTTTCTTGCGGTCGACGCGGTGCTGGCGTCTGACAGGCGTGCACAGCCGCTGACTCTATACTCAAGTTAATCGTCGTCGCCTTGAGGACCGTGAATCAACTGATCGCATACCGGGCAAGTGGGTATCGTAGAATCCCGCCTCTCACGTCTGTCCGCCTCTGCAGTTGATTGCAGGACTTCTGCTGCGAGACTCTACTTACTCACCAGCGTCGCCCGGGTCTTGCCCCGAGGCGCCAAATGCTGGACGTAAGCGCACAGCCTCAGTGCGCCTTCGTGCATTCCTTGTCTATTCCCGAGAAAAGGCGGTGGGGGGAAGAGTACGATTCGGAAGCGTTAAGCCTCGCATTCTGAGATGACTCCCAAATGACACCGCTTGGCTGGTGATGGCGGGAGGCTAGCCTGGCACCTCCCTTCGCTGCACCTTGGGGCCCGTGATGCGCTGTGGATGACTTCGGCAGTCTAGGCAATTCGGGCTATGGATATTGTTGTTGTCTCAGCATCCCCAGGAGTGCTACTGACTCCGGTGCGCGGGCTTCCGGCACCTGCCTGGGCTGCATACGTTGGAACATGAGATGATACTCCCGCGTAGGGAGGACACAAGGGCTCACCGATCGCTAGAAGCTATCAAGGCGACAGAGAAGTAGGCATTATCATTGCTAACAGTGATAGAGGTAGTGTGTGACGTCCAATGTGGCGCACGGTCCAAGACAAAGACAATGCCAGCCGGCGTATTGACCGCGACGAACCAGTCGGACCGGCCCCACGCCACTGGTGTAGTAAGCATGAAGTCGGCGGAACAGCGCTGAGGGAGATTAAAGTTGCTAGACAATGGTGTCCGCCGTGTCCCACGTCGTTGTGTGCGAAGATAACATGTGTCGTCCGAAGCGTCCGAGTTGAAAATGGTGGTCATTCAAACACTGAAACTGCCCGCCCTCCCCGACTCCATATTGCGGAAGCATCGAGCGACCATTGACACGGCTATTGGCAATGTAAACGAACGAGACTGTAGAAAAAGATCGTGGCTCACAAGTTGTGTGATCCTCCCTGATCCTCCACATGGCTGAGATCGGTCGACGGGCGCGTGACTGGGCGACGCGCACCTGGAATTCGACGCGTCCAATTTTGGCGCCGATCGCTCAAAACATGACGATCTGTCGCAGGCCAACATAGCGCAACACGGCGACGCGAAAAACGACACATTCAACCCGAAATGGGTGCAGAGGCACAGAGATATGCCTGCGACCGTGCGTGAGGCGGATCTAGACGGTCTGAGGGCCAGAAGACGTCGCTTTGCGCCTCTTTGCGCCCGTCCTTGTGTCACTTTTGCAAAAAGCGTCAATTTACCATCGTGGAAGACCGCGAGGGTGGATTTTTTCTTCCCCGCGCGCGTGTTAATTGCCACTGTGGGGCCCCGCGTGCGTACCCCGGATTCGACGAGACTCGAGGAGGCGAGAGAATTTGAGAACGCTGAAGCCGTCTTCACGAACGATGAGAGCTGGGCCGTACGCCCTGAACCCTATCGTCCAGCTCGAGCCAGGTCGCCTGGCCGCGGAGCGGGCGTCGCTGGATACCTTATTATGGTGAGGAGATGTCGCTGATGGGCTGACTGGAGCGCACCTCGTCATGGCTGTCGTGTCTATCACGCCGAAACCGCGGGATTTCGTGAGAGTACCGCAACGATGTCTACATTTTAGCGCCCGACGGGTTGGGCGTTGTATTGACTCGAAGTAGCCATGTCGATAGGGAAAGGCCGTCTCATGGGCACTATACCGGAGTCCCCTTCTGTGCTGTGGAGTCGAGGTCCTGATAGGGTGGACGCAGAGGTATGGTCACAGTGATTATTACGGCGCGTGCAAGGACAAATGCACACGACAGCCCATCTTCCGCTTGATGGTTGTCGGTCGACGGTTACGCCCACTTTTCGTTTGCCTTTTCCTAGGTAGCCAGAGCTCGTTCCGCGGTCGAGCACTGCGATTTTTACGTGCGATAGCGTGAATCATGAATCTCGACGGGGCTGCCGCCTCGTCTAGAGGGTGGTTTGCTCTCGAATATGTGTGTGCTCTACGCCCAAAATGAAATGACTGAGGTTCGACCTGGTTCGATGGTGAACGTCCTCCGGAAGCACGGTCACGTCCGGCATGGGAGCCGTCCGGGTGTAATTAGATTTCGGCCGGGATGCGGAGGAGTTGTCGACACCGTCGCCGGTGGTCTGCAATAAGGAATGTATGGGAGAGTGGCGGTCATCAAGGCGGTGTCGATAGCTGTAAGGTGTTGCTATTGACGAGGCATGATATGAATGCCAAGATGTAACGAGGGCGGCGTACCATCCACAAGTCTTAGCATCATCGGCGGGCCGTCTTGTGAGCAGGGTGTACGTGTCCCACCGGACGCGAGGGAACAGAGAGGGAGGATGCGACGCTATCGCGCAGGGGCATATATAAGTGCCCACCGCGCACTCGGTCACGGCTGAGAGTTCAAGTAGCTCTACGTGCGTCGCTTGCCCAGGCGCATTGAAGGGGATACGCGGTTGTCACGAGCCCAAACACGAAGTAAACCCGGACGCCCTGGGTCTTAAATCCGGATGCTCGGTGTGTTGATTTCGATCGAGGGCATTGCGCTGTGATTGATCGACCGAAACGAGGGCTGAGACGAAGGTGCGAGATTGGATGTTGAGGCCTGTGGTGGCGTCGTGCACTCGATCAGGCAGCATGGTGCGCCAGATTGAGGTGGCGCGGTGGGCTCGCCGGATTGGGGTATCGGGACGGGGAACGCATACCAGATCGAGGAATAGAAGAATGACTGCCGGATTGGGTTCCGGTGTGGCGGACACGCGACCAACAGGTGGCCATTCGGGGGGTTGTGATCACTTCTTGCTCCTGGGTTCTGTAATGCAGGGGCCTGACGTAGGTATGAAAGCGCTTTGACACGGCTATATTGGCCTTTGATGAGAGCGACGCTTCGTGTGTGACATCATTGCCTACGAAGGTCCAATATTAACGATGCGAAGGGACGTTGAAGCCGTTCGTGGACCACGGATCGGTACCATACGCCGAACGTTCACCAATCCAGCCGTTGGTCGCGCGAACAATGCTACCGATTCTGCGTCGAATGTCAGCGAATACCAATATCACACACGAAGCACATTACACACACCTCCAAAAACTTTGGTTCCATGGTCCGTCATTGGTCGAACGGCGCGCGAGGGAACGATTAGACGTTCATGACGCATTGCACGTGCAGCGTGTCAGCAGCGTTCGCGCGCGCGAAGCTCCGGTTACACTGCTAACGGCGAGCACTTCGGCTGCGGTGCGCGACATATCTTTGGCAAGCTCGACACTGCGACGGTGCATGAAGGAGTAAACTGAGGCGACGCACCAAAGATACCCCTGCGTGCCAAAGATGCACCCGCGCGCCACAGCGGGGCCGCGCGGGGACGTGCGCCGCTAGCGTCCGGGACGATTACGCGCAGACCCGCGCCGCGTGAGAAAAGGACAGCTCTCGCAGTCAACGTGCAGCCCGTGCCGGTGCGAGTAACTGGGAATGTTGTCGGTCTGGCTCGGGGTCAGGAACGCGAGGAAGAGGGCGATCCCAGAGAAGACTGGATGCCTCACAAGTGTGAGAGAGGGCTCTCGTTAGCTGATTTTTTGGCCCTCGCTGGTCTTATATCGGCCGAAGAACGTGTGCCTGCGTACTGGCGGATGGCTACGGCGATAGTGGGCAGTCTCTGGGAGCCTCTGGGGAGATCCTCCTCGTCGCCTCTGCCAGTTTCGCCGTCGACATCCCCGGTTAGGAAGCTTACCTAAGCGGGACAGCGGGGGCGAGTGCCGCGAGCGCGCGCCTGAGACCGGAGGCGCCGGATCTCGATCAGCTCAGCTCAGCACTTGGCGACAAATATCTCCCGCCCCTCATATAAACCGCGACTCGGCACTCGCATCCTCCACACTTTTGCACATACCCTCTCACCACCATGTCCACCGCCCTCGACCAACTCAAGCAGACCGGCACCGTCGTCGTCTCAGACTCGGGTGACTTCGAGTGTAAGCACACCGCCGCCCGCCGCAGCGATGGCGAGAGATCTCACAACGCGTACCGTACACAGCGATCGATGTTTACAAGCCCCAGGACGCCACCACTAACCCCTCGCTCATCCTTGCAGCAGCAGGCAAGCCCGCCTACCAACGCCTGATAAACAACGCCGTCGCTGCCGGCAAGGCAAAAGGTGGAAGCATCGACAACCAGGTCAACGCTGCCACCGACCGTCTCGTAAGCTTACCGTGTCCCATTATCCACTCAAGCGCACTTTTTCTGACATATGTGCATTGCTCTTCCAGCTCGTCGAGTTCGGTTCAGAGATTCTGAAGATCATCCCCGGCCGTGTCTCCACTGAGGTCGACGCCCGTCTGTCCTTCGACAAGGAGGCCACCAAGGCAAAGGCCAAGGAGCTGATTGCCCTCTACGCCTCCGTCGGTGTCCCCAAGGAGCGTATCCTTATCAAGATTGCCTCAACATGGGAGGGCATCCAGGCCGCCCGCGAGCTTGAGCGCGACGATGGCATCCACTGCAACCTCACTCTCCTCTTCGGTTTCGGTCAAGCTGTCGCTTGCGCCGAGGCAGGCGTTACCCTGATCTCGCCCTTCGTCGGACGCGTGCGTCTCTCTATCCTGTCGCGTCCCTCCTCTCGTATACTGAAGTTAGGGGCTTGTGTAGATTCTCGACTGGTACAAGAAGAACCAGCCCGGACCCGACTACACCGGCGCGTCGGACCCTGGTGTCCAGTCTGTCCGCAAGATCTTCAACTACTACAAGCAACACGGATACAAGACCATCGTCATGGGTGCCTCTTTCCGTAACGTACGTGCGCGCTTACTCCTCCCTCAGACGCGTCTCACACATCCGCGTTATCTAGACTGGCGAGATCAAGGCCCTCGCTGGCGTTGACTTCCTCACGATCGCCCCCGCGCTCCTCGAGCAGCTTAAGAACGACTCCGCGCCCGTCCCCAAGGTGCTCGACGCCGCAGCCGGTACGTTCCTATACCCTTCATACCTCCTGTCACTGTACTCATGATCGCTCCTATTCATATCTGCAGCCGCCAAGGCGACCGACCTCCCCAAGATCAGCTACGTCGACAACGAGGCCGAGTTCCGTTGGGCACTCCTGCAAGACTCGATGGCGTTCGACAAGCTCCACGAGGGCATCAAGAAGTTCGCAGAGGACGGCGAGACGCTCAAGGCGCTCCTGCGCAAGAAGATCGAGGCATGAGCGGGACATAGGCTGACTGAAAGGCTAGGGCGACGGCGAGCACCCCCTCCGCGCATGAAGCAAATAAAGGAAATCACTGTATCACTATAATCTATAGCCCCATGGAAATAGACAGTCGTCCAGGGTCGTTCACTCGTCATCCGCACGCCCGAGAAAAGTTTTTGTGCCCCTCCTCGTCGCTCCTCTCACCCGTCCCCGCCACCCTGTGCCATCCGCCAATTTTCTTGCCGTCAGTCCGAGCCTGTCATTTTTGCATGTGCACGGTGAGTCTCCCCAACACCCGGGCGCAAGCGTGCTCGCCGTTTCAGCACGCCCAGCATTTGCGCACGTATGACGCACGCCGTCTGGGCCCTGGCGCGAGATATCGCGGTTTTTCGCGTGTTCTCCTGCCCCGCGGGGAGGCACGGTCCGCCAGGGAAGCCAGAGACGGTCCCAGCCGCGGGCGCTCCGAAGATTACCCAGACTCTGGCGTGACGAGTGTCCCCATTCGGCGACGCGTTCGTGGTTTGTTGAGGACCACGTCGACGCGACAGAACAGGGTGTGCTCATCGCTTTGCAGGGTGGTGAGAGTGTCTACTACTGATGGCGTGCACATTGTGTAGCGAATATGACTGCGACAACGAGCAAGGGTACGTCATGGTGGCAGTCTGCACTAGGTTTCTGAAGCCCTTACCCTCCAACTTCGAAACAGAGCTTGAAGGAACTGTTGGCCGGGCTCAACACGTCCGTGACAAATACCATGCAAATATGCATAACTATTTCAATGGGTCCGCGCTGCTCACGATGCTCACAGGTATTCGCCATGT
Organism: Ceriporiopsis andreanae CBS 279.92; assembly: GCA_001969225.1. Classification (NCBI taxonomy): domain Eukaryota; kingdom Fungi; phylum Basidiomycota; class Agaricomycetes; order Polyporales; family Meruliaceae; genus Ceriporiopsis; species Ceriporiopsis andreanae. Next base: position 5,460 of record ALYI01003605.1, on the reverse strand, counting down.
CAAACGAGGTTCTAGTGAGCACGAGTAAGTATCGCCTTATGGACCACTCTCTGTCGATCACTCCTTGACATTTGCATCGTGAAACTGTCTTCTCCGTCGAGTATTGCTGACCTCAGCTACACGCAAGGACTATGCCGTCGATTCCGTATCGTGTTCGGCGTTATCATGCACCATTCAGGTCAGTGAGTTCTATCTGTCGTGTACGCTGAGGTTGCTTTATATGAAGACGGGACAGCAGGATACAGGATGCTCCCATTCAACCATGCGCATATATCCCTCGACGCCTGACAGTGTCAAAGCATGCACCGAACGCGATAGCGGTACCAGATATTTTCTCACGCCCCCACAGCCTCCCCTCTACTATCGAAGCCAGGAACGGTACAGCACCCTCGATCAGGGTAGTATGAGTCGACCTAGCCGCAGAGATTGATGCATTACACTAGTTTTGGACGCATCATGCCGCACCACAGCCACCGGCCGACCAGCTGCGGGCGATGACTCGAATGCCACCATCATGATAAGTAGCAAAGACACTCTCAACCTGCCACCACATACTGCCTCCACTGCGCCACACATGGTTGGAGGGGCTGCTCAGCGTTTGCGGACGGTAAGCGCATGCAATTTTTGGATCAGTTGTGTGTATTGAGTTGGGCCTAGATATTCTCAATGCCCCGCGCCTTCCTACGTCCCAAAGGCAAGGCAGCAACACCAGTCCAACAGAATAATATTCCCACACCCGACGATACATCCGTCCCTTCAGAGATTTCCCAGATGGGCACAAAACAGAAGAAAACGGAGCCCTTGAAGACCAGCGCAGATCCAAAGGACACAGAGACTTTGGGGATAAGCGCAGAACCGGAGAAAACAGACACCTCAGAGATCGGCGCAAAACTGAACGGCTCAAAGGCCCCGAAGGTCGGCGCAGCACCTAAGAAAGCAAAGGCCTCAACAAGAGTCCGAGGTAGACCACCTGTCTCAACGACACTCATATCTACGAGTAAGCTTCCCTATCATTACTTCAATGAGGCCAATAATCACGCACCACGCGCATAGCTCCTCTGCGTCACGACGGCACCAGACAGCTATTGTTGATTGACATCGACATTTACCAACTCATCTTCGATCAACTCGGACCTTCGCCATACGAGATGACGCTCTACCAGTACAAGAAGATCATGGGCTCTCTCTGCCTCGTGTGCCGCTTCTTTCGAGCAGCGTGTCAGCCACGTATCTTCGCGCACATTGCGCTCGATGAGGACTCGCGGTTCCACGATATAGATCACATCAAGCTGCGTCGCAGATGGTGCAGAATGCTCTGCGCGGGCGACGAGGAGGCCCGTGCCCTAGCAAAGCTGGTCCGAACATGCACCCTAACCGTCGCGGACATGGACATCATGTTGCGGGCTTCCAAACTATACCTTCCAGCTGTGTCAAGCTTTGTCCATCTTGAATTCTTCTCGTATCGTAAACAACGCTTTGTAGCGGGGATGTTCCGCGTCCTAGCTGCGCTTCCGGCTTTGCGGTCAGTCGAGTTCCTCGACTGTGACGCCGACCGTGGAAGCGTAATGCTGGGCCCGCTCAGGAAGTCCTGGACAAGCCTGCGAATCCTAGGCTGTACCCCAAATGCCTTGCCACCTTTCATACCCGCGATTGTACACCTTGTGGATCAAGAGAATCTACGACAGCTTGCGATAGACGACGCGACCCTCCTGGATGCCCTACTCGAAGGAGACGGGCCACTCTCGCTCGAAGAACTCGAGGTCAATGTAGGACCAGCCCATCGCCAGCTCCTCGACTACCTTAAGCGCGGCCCCCGGATTACCTCGCTTACGCTGAGGTGTCCGCTTCCCGATGCTCAAAACCTCCCTCGTACAGCACTTCCTCGTCTGCGCTCTCTCGCTTGTCACAGCACAACTGTCACGCATTTAGTCGGCTCACGGCCAATCACAACGCTCGCTATCGTAGATCCAGTTGCATCGCTGGCTCGATTCAGAGGCCCCGATCTCAACGTGGCATCAATCTACGGAAAGTTGTCGACAGCAAATACACGTCTCCAGGAATTCAGTGTGCCTCATCGTGGACTTCAAAGCCTGCGGGGGACCGTGGATGTACCAACGCTAACCATCAGCGTAAGCGGGAACAGCAACGATTTGACCTCGACTCTAGAGGTAAGCGCTCGTCCACGAAAACGTTCGTGAGGCTCAATACTATCACTACCTTATTTAGGCCATCTCTAGAATGCGAAACACGACGTTCTTGTGCCACACACTTATCCTCGATTTCCAGTCGTCCGCACCCCCTCGCACGTGGAGCCCTGTCCCGAGTTTTGCACTCGATCTCCGGGCGCATCGAAAATGGCTAACCGATGGAGATCTGAGTAATTTCCCTAACCTCACGACGCTGCGTGCTGGGGATGTTATCGACTGGCGGCGTACCCCCGCCCGCGACGAATGGCACCCGTATTACGCCGACCGAGAAAAGCTGAAGGAGTTGATGGAAGACCCAACTACGGGCTACGCGTACGACGAGGACCAGTGCCTCGCAACCGCGTTTCTTCCGGGCGAGTTGGATGCGCGTGCCTTGAGCCGGTTAGGTCTTGCTTGATAGGGGACTTCAGTGTTGGCGTAGCAGGAAGGGCGGCCATTCGTTTTGTGTTAGCTCAAGTAGGCCTCACCGTCGTGATGTTCAATCTATTGCTGCACTGTCTACCTAATCGTTCTAACCATGGCCCTCAGTATAACCATGCTAGCCCGCGCACTAGTGAGGTCATCGGCACACTGAAAGCATTTCTGCAACACAACATGATCCGTGCCACAATGTCTCCAACATTTCTTCTGGAAGGTCCCATCAAAGCGGCACGTCCGTGACCGCGTACATGCGGACCGCTTCACGCACGTGAACCGAGCGCCCTTGAATACAACGGTCACTAAGCTGCTCCTACTACAACGCTCATTACTATAACTACAGCTGCTCATATCGATTTATCCTCCCCAAATCGTATATTGGTCTACTTCCAGCAATCATGCAAACTGCAAGAGCTCTTCCGAGGACAGAGGGAAGGGCACGGCGGGGTAGACCAACTGTCTCAACGGTTCTCATATTCGCTGGCAAGTCTTTCTACTCTTCAAATGATTCTGACTCCTCATCTCATCGCCAGATCCTGTACGCAAAGATGGAACCAAGCAGCTGTCCCAAATTCACACCGACATTTATCAACACATCTTCGATCAATTCGAGCCTTCGCCGTACGAGATGACACTGTACCAGTACAAGAAGATCATGGCCTCTCTCTGCCTCGTCTGCCGCTTCTTCCGAGCGGCGTGCCAGCCACGGATGTTCGCGACGATCACGCTCGAGGAGAATTCGAGATTTCATGATATCGAGCACATCAAACGACGTCGCAGATGGTGCCGAATGCTGTGCTCAGGTGACGAGGAGGCCAGTGCGCTGGCGCAGCTGGTCCGCTCCTGTACCCTCACCCTCAAAGACATGGATACTCGACTATACGCCAACAAGCTATTCCTTCCTGTTCTCTCGACCTTCGTCCATCTCGAACATTTCTCTTATTGTAATCAGCGTCTCGCTTCGACACTTTTCGGCATTTTGGCTAAGCTACCGGCGTTGCGGTCGGTGGAGTTCCTCGACTGTGGCGCGGAAAATGTCCAAATCTCGGGCATACCGCTCCCTGATAAGCTTGGACAAGGATGGACCAGCCTGCGAATCCAGGGCTGCACCTTAGAATCATTGTCCCTTTTCCTCCACATGGTCGTACAGCTTGTGGACCGAAAGAAATTGCGTCGGCTTGTGACGGATGATGGTAGCGTCTTGGATGCTCTACTACATGGAGAAGGACAACTCGCTCTCGAAGAACTCGACGTCACTGTGGCACATAGCCATCCACGACTCCTCGACTACCTAAAGCGCAGTCCTCATGTCGTGTCGCTTGCTCTGAGACGACAATTTCCCGATGCGCAACATGTCCCTTGTACAGCCCTTCCTGGCCTGCACTCGCTTGTCTGTGACAGTGAGACTGCGAAACACTTGGTCGGCGCACGACCGATCCACAAGCTTGTTATCACAGACACGTCCGCAACCCATACACAGGAACTGAAGTCTACCATGACATCGATCTACAACGCTCTTTCTCGAGCAAATCCGCATTTCGAAGAATTTTATGTGCCTGTTGAAGGACTCGACGGTTTGCAGGGCGTCGCGATACCAACCCTGAGTGTGCGGGCTGTCGTGAACATCAGCGATTTTGCCACGATACTGGTGGTGCGTATGCATCCGCTTCGAACGATTCAGTGTATCACTGACACTGCCCCGAACCGTAGTCTATATCGCGGCTATCGCCGGTTCCGTTTTTGTGCCACACACTCATCCTGGATTTTGAGGACCCGATTAGCGGCTTCTGGAGCCGTACACCAAGTATCGCGCTCGATCTTGTGGCACATCGCACGTACCTCAATGGCTCGAGAATGGGGGTCTTCCCCAACCTCACGACGCTGCGTGTCAGGGACCTCATCGAATGGCGTCGCAGTAGAGTAGGCGACGAATGGCGCCCGTATTGCGCGAATAAAGAGAAGCTGAAGGAGCTGCTCGAGATTCCGACCAAGTGCCCCGCTTACGACGTGAACGGATGTCTCGCTGGCGCATTCCCTCCAGGCGAGTTGGATGTCCGCACTCTGGACAGGATAGTTCCCGCTCAAGAGCAAGTTGCGGGGCTGACACGGTAGACTTGACAGATGTAGCTGGTGTTGGAACACCCAAATACTTAGCGCAGCATGCTACAAACGCTGCAAAGTTGTTGGTCCATAGTGCTTCGACGGTCGTCCCTGCAGCCACAAGCGTCTTTATGACGATCATAATATATGGACCGTAGTGCATCAAAGATAATTAGCACGTTCAGCACGTCGGTATGGACCACATGCTCGAAGCTTGACTTGCAGTCACGTCGCGATCGTCTTAGCGCGTCTTGGCACGTGATTCGGGCGCCGATATGCGCGTACCGCCGCGGACGTTTTGATGGTTCTTCTTTCTTTCTGCACGCTCAGTACTGCTGTTCCAACTGCCCGTGTACATTCGTACAACAGCCTGTGATTAGAAGTGGCGAAATGCCGGGAAATGTATCGGGGACAGAGCAAATAACACCCGTGTCAACGACTCTCATTTTCTCAGGTAAGTGACGAGTCTGCGTCTCATATCGTAGTGATGGCCTCAACTCCTCATATTTTTACAGATCCTATACGCCATGACGGAATCAAGCAGCTGTCGCAGATTGGGCGAGACGTTTACCAGCTTATCTTCGATCAACTCGAGCTTTCGCCGTTCGAGATGATGACGAGAATTGAAGTTGAGTTGGTCGCCCAGCCACAAGCACGTGGCGGTACGGGCGGCGCTTGAAGCTTATTCTACGTAGATACACGGTCATGTACGGTACCGTACCCCCCCTCTCCTCGC